>JAOUZG010020842.1:5461508-5482199 GCA_026289955.1 Argiope argentata
TGAATTGTACTTATCTAAAATTTTTACGTTATCAATTATCCTGTAAACAACTGTAAATAGCTGTAAATAAATTTGTTTGTGCTGTCCTCAAATAAAGTCCATTCAATCCAAACCCGCTACGCTAAAAACGTAACAATATAAATCATTCTCAAATGGGATTAACTATATCATAGTTTGTCTTTAAGCTTGCAGAATATTGTAAATGGTTTTGGAAAGTCATAACTCTCTTTTTTTTTTTTTTTTTGCGCCTGGTTTTCTCATCTACTTTGAATAACAATGAAAGCATGATAAATTGCCATCTGGGTTTTTTTAGCATGTTGTCTTAGACTTAAATAAGATATGAAATGATACTATACCAAACATGCTCAAATTAAGCCACTATCATATAATATGTAATTTGTTCCTTATGCAGAATATATTTCATACTGCATGAATTGATAAGTATCACTATAGATGTTCTTTATTATTTTCCTAACTAGGGTTATTCAACCTGAGAGGGAATGATATTGCTGACACTCCTTTATTTAAAGCCTACTCTTTTATATCATCAAATCAGATAAGGTATTTTGTTAAAACTTTTACTTTAGTGTTTATCAAAAATTCAAATAAATTCATTTTGCGTATTTTATTTATTTATTTTTTAGATTGTTTATAAAACCTCTGAAATTGACTCCAGAAGTTGAAAAGCACTTGTGTCCAAATTTAAATAATGATTCAGAATGTGTGAAAGTATGTTAAATCTATTCCACTACTGCTTAACTATATTTTATTGCTATTTTATATAGATTTCACGTTTTATTAAAAAAATATTATTAAATGTCATATTTTAAGGATAAAAGTATTGTTTAGATGTTATATAGGAATTTAAGTTTTTTATGGATTTGTTTCTTTTGTTTGCATATTATTCTGACCGAATTATTTGCTTTACCATAATTGTGCAAAGCACCCAGAGAGTAGTCTGCAGAAGAGAGACTATACTACTATTCATGCCTCTCCAATATCTGCTATTCTCCTCTGTCGACTCACTTGAACTGAGTTCAACTGCTAATTCACTGCTAACGTTTTGCTCGATTCAACACTTACTGGCTACTGAGCACACGGTTGAATCCTGCCTCGATACTCAATTGATTTCTGCTCTGTCTCTCGACTTTTAATAATTTCCATAACAAGGCAAAGAAGGCTCTAGAAAGCTCTTCCTTACTCACGTCTTAACGGGCCTATCACCAAATAGTTTAGCAATTCAGAATCTTCTTTATCGCCTAAAGGTCACCAAGTTTTTCTCCAAGGTCTAGGTGAACCATTGAACCGGCATCCGTCAGAGCTATCTATATAACTCTCTTCCTTACAATGCAACTAGTTATGCTGGAAAGAAATATTACTGATTTGTCACTATGTATTTTTGAAATCAGCAAAATCCCCTCTATTTTGAGACAAAAATTATTTCTTTGCCATTTCAAAATGTCCCAATTTCCTTAAAAGAATAAATATGTGTTTTGCAGTGTCTTCTCATTCTATTTGTACCAACTGTTATAATGCTTTAAATATGGAAATGTTTTAAAATATTTCTTTCACTTGACAGTTAATTTATTTTTATCTAATCATGTTTCATAAATTTATTCATTTTAAATATGTGTTTCTCTTTTTTTTCCCTTAAAAAGTTAGAAAATTATGTCAATGCTTTTGAAGACATGAAAAAGGTTATACCTGAGTCAGGAAAAATTTTAGTTTCTTCATCTTCTAGTTACGCTGTTGTTAATTTAGTACCCGAAGTAAGTGTGATAAGTATGTATATATATATATATTTGTTATTTTAATTCAAACACATTAAATATGGAGACTAGGAGGACTAAAAATACTGGGTATGTAAATATGATTCAGCCATTATATAAACCTGGGTACTGATTTGGCTACTCTTTTAGATTTTTCTTTTTTTTTTTTTTTTCAGATGGATTATGTTATAAATAAAAGTATTAAAATGTCTGTCCTCATTTTAAGAATTATAATAATAAATGTCATAGAAATTTTCAATCTGTAGTTCCTATTTTTTTAGTCACCAAATTTTTTTGTGCATATTACTATACATACGAAATTCGAAAATATGTAAAAAAGATAGAAGGAAAAAAACTCACCGTTCATGTTTACTGGATACCAAGTATTAGTTAATATTATTTCCAAAATTATTAATTTATTTATTAATATTATTTTAAAAAGAACCCCATGCTTCCTAAGACTGGCCCTGTTTCAAAAACAAGGTCACATTTTTTTTAAATACATCTATATATTAATGCAAAGTGTGTTCATCAATGCCAATCACTTTTCCATTTCAATGGTGAAATGATATTCGTAAATGAAGAGCAAGTTAGCTATTTAGAATTATGGGTAAAAATATTCAGATATTCAAATTTTTTAATAACCTTGTATACTTGTAAGACAAAGACAGCAACTCTCAAAATGATTTCAAGACTCTAGCTACGCAATTACGAGGGGAAATGGCTAGCAACTTCTTTTGCCTATCATTCATTGAGTAGGAGTTGCTTTGCAGCATGCATGTGAGGTGCGACTTTTATCTTGATTGTACTACAAAAATACAGAAAATAAAGCGTGTGTCAATACACACACTTTATTTTCTGTATTTTCCAATTCAATCAGTCGTTTTTTTTTCTCTGTATTAAATGCCTGACTTGCAATTTTAATCATTCTCAGATATACTAAAAATTATCAGACACAGTTTTGTATGTTGCATCAAAAACTTGGCATTTTCAACTTCTAGTCTAGCTATAAAATCATTCATCCTTCCTTTCCAAGTATGCTTAACCATTGAAATACCTTTGGAAAGAAACAGTTAAAGGGCAAAAGATATCACCTATGATAATTACGATAATCATTAAAAAAATTGAAGAAATGCCTCATTATTTGCCATAATTTGGAGGGTCATAATTTGGCATTCTTAATTCAGATATTTAAATAACCTGGATTTATAATAAAAATAGTTTGACCAATGTTATCAGCCCATTATCAAACAGTGTTGTTTTGCATTGTTTATAATTTTTCTTTAATCCAACAATTATTGCATCATATGTTTAATCATTTTATTCATGGGGAGGTTTTTTTTTCTTTCTAAACAGGAAAATAGAATAATGAATGTAGAACCTTCTCCTGTTGCTCTTATGAAAGTTATTAAAAATTCTGTTGAAATCAAAGGGATGAAGAATGCAGCAGTATGTTACTTTTTTATTTTTTGAAGTTTCTGATTAGCATTTTTTTAAATTTATTAAACATGTTAAACGCTTTCTGATTACCAAATTTGTGCATGAATTTATTTTAATACTTTTTTTCTTGGATTCAGTCATTGTTTTTTCACATTTGAGTTCAGAATTTTATAATTTCAGAAATAATTTGATTCAGAAATGATTTTATGTTTCTTTGGATCTACATGCGATGTAATATTCTCTTTTTCATATAAAAGCATAATATCTGTGCTCTATTGGACCAAAATAAAAGTATGAAATTAAGTAAATATATTAAAACCTTTTTTTTTATTTTAGAAATATTTATTAATTTTACATTTTATTATTGCCGAGTAAAAGCTAAAAAAATAAAATAAATGGACTAGTGTTGGTCCAAAATTTCTCACTAAGTTTCTTTTGCTTTATTTAAACAGTGTGTGAAGTTGGGTATTCAAAAATTTATAAAATCATGGAGGGTTTCTATCTTTTTACTTCTCAGCATAATTTTTTAAAAATTGTTTCTATAAAGTACAAAACATTTATATCTTATATAAAATTTCTTTTCCCTTCTATCAAAAACATTGGCCTTTTGTTTAAAATTTTTTATTTGTATAAAACAGAAATATAAATGTTGATGTTGATGAGTAATTTTTTAAAAAAGATTTTTTAGTTTTATCTATTTGCAGATAAAATTATTTTATCTACCTTTAGTTTATTTTGTAGAATTTTATTTACAATCTTGTAATATTGGAAATAGCTTTCTTTTTGTTTTCAAGCTAATTTCTACATTCCAAGTGAATTCTCTTTTAATTATTTGAATTTTTTGTCCTTGAGTCACATGTTGTGTAAACTTTTATATGTCTAATCTTATAAACTATGAAATTATTCTTAAATTCTATAATAAAGTTTAAAAATGTCTCAATGTGTATAAGCATTTCAAGTATACTGTGGACTGATTATTAGAATGAACAGGAGTGTTTACCTAACATTTTCTTGTGTACTCTTTAATATAAGTGTAATTCCTAAAGAACATTTTGTTTAGTATTGGTGTATATTAGTTATGAAATATTAACCTTTGGTGTGAATTTAGCATTTTTGCTGAATTTATTGTTTGTTCTTGGTGATATTTTTTTGCAATTAATCCATGGTATATGGTTAATAGTATCTGAAAATTGAATTTGGGATTTGGGTACATGAAAACAAAATTTGAAATAGAACTACACTTGTAATCATTTAATATTTTAAAATCATTAGAATTTTGAGTTAACATGCACCTAACCTTTTGTTGAATTTTGCGCAAAATTTGTCAAGTACTAATACTGTAGATGTCAAACTTTATCCAACTAAATTGCTTTGTTTTGTTGTTATCTTGTTAATTTAAAATAGGGCAGACTTCCTCTAAACTGATTTTGCACAAAATTTTGTAGAAATCTACAAATTTGCTACACCAAACCTCATCTGTCTAGGTCAACCTGTTTCTAAATTTATATTTATCACTACTAAGTAGAAAGGTAGAAATTTTCCAGAAATTTGTTTTTCGAACTTAGGAAAGTTTAAAATTTGAAGATTCGTCCAACTCTGGATATTGAATTTTTTTGATTACACTGCTTTGTCTATATTTCTTCTAATTCTTGTTTTTGATACACCATTGAAATTTTTCAAATACAACTATATTTTTAAGTTTTTGTATACTATGAACATTATAAAAAGTCTTGTTCAAAAACAAGAGAGTGAAAATGGGTTATTTTTGTCTAGTTTAGATTAATGACTAGTCTGTAATTCTTTTAATGAAACAAATATTACACTACTTTGCATGATGTAAGGATTAAATCTAAAAATTTATAATTAAAAAGAATTGCCATTTTAGAAGCTTGAAAATTAATGATTTCTTTATTTCTTTCTTCTGATAAAAACTATAAAAATTTAATTTATATATATATAATATGATTCAATTATACTCTAATTATTTCCTTTTCGTTTTGAATTATATTATTTTACTATATGTCATATAATATGTATCATTTTATCTTTGCTCTCTCAATTTATATTCTAGATTACAATTCATTTAAAAAATATGTCTATAAAGTATATAGTTATACTTTAGTAATTTGTGATAAAATTATCAATTAAATAAAACATAATTTAATCCAATGAATATTTGAAAAAATAATTTGTTAATGAATTTTAACTAAGAAAACATCTTCATTAAAAAAATTAAAGAAATATTAATGGGTTAAAGTTTGTTTTATTATTACATTTGCTTTTTATTAATTGGATAGTTTTGATGTTTGGCTGCAATTGTCTGTATTTTTAATTTATTGAAAGACTTTTATTAATATCAAAGGATCCCAGTGGTTAAATTATTTTTCAGAGATTGAACATACCAGTGAATATTTCTGATTCAAGCACCATGCTGCATATCAGAAAACAATCCATAAAAAGAAACTTAAAAAAAAAAACACAATAGTTCATATAAAAGCATACATTTGTTTTTACACAACTTGTAGTGCATGATATAGAATACAAAAATAAATGCAAAAATAAATATTTATTTGACATGATTACAAAAGAGATGCTGGTGCTATATTCATCTGTTTGAAGGAATATGAATAAAAATGATCAGTTAATGCTGAAATTCCCTACTTTGACATCATTTCACAGCCGACAGCCCATAAGAAATTGTAATACACACTCCATGATTCTAAGTATGTGGTGATAGTATCTGTTGCTGACATATTAATCAGTACTCCAGTGTCATTAAAGACCTTTCAAACAAAGTTTTGAACTTTCCCTAAAAGAAGGCGTCTGGGAAGAGTAGAAACCTCCTGTGGTACTGAGAGGTTATTCGTCAATATGAAAAATGTCCTGACTACTGTACATGAACACATGCACACTGTGCATAGGTGTCTTTGTGATTTATATGTATTAGATATGACTTATAGTGCCATGTTCCAGGACAGTTTTTGGACCTCTTGATGCCTGTTGTCCTCCAAATTTATCAAAATTCAATTTGCAGGAAAGCAATCAACATTAATATTTATGTACTCAGTCGTAGAATGTTTAGCAATCAAAACAATGTTATTTTTACTTAGATCTTAAATATCATATTTTGCAGTTAAAGGATTCTGTGGCTATTGTTGATTTCATTGCCATGCTTGAACAGCAAGTGCAGCAAGGCAAGCATTGGGATGAAATAAAAGCTGCTAAAGTTTTAGCTCAGTTTAGGAAGTAAGTTTTGGTTATATTTTCATTCAATTCATTTGAAAAAAATTGTGTGAATAAATTGTGTCTTGAAAAATATATTTAAATCTTGGGGAAGAAAAAAATTTGAAACTTAAGTATTGTCATCAAAGTAAGTTAAGCATCTTAAACCACCAAACAAGAATTATTCAAGTGATAATTAACCAAATTTGATGTTAGATTTAATAAGTTAAAGCCTAGCAAATGACTATCATTTTATTGTTAGGGAAACAATTTTTTTTTAATTGTCTGTAGAACCATAGCATGTTTTCTTAAGTAACCAAACAAAATTTATAAGTTGAATAAAATAACATTATGAAAAAACAATATCTGAAATATTCAGTTTGTTTATAAGAAATATGTTTGCAAAGTAAATATGTATTAAACGAAAAAAATAGCTACAAATATAGAGAGTATTTTGTAAAGATATTTTCTTTAAAAAAAATTCAAGTTCGAATTTTTAGCAGAACATTTTTTTTTCAAAGAAATCAATATATGTTTTAAAATTTTAATTTTTGGAAGGTCCATTGTATTTAACTAAATATAAGATGGCTTTTTACTTGATTTATTTAAGGTAATTGTTAACAAATCATCTGTATTATACTTAGCTTTTCAGTTCATCACTAATTATTATCCTGAAACCCTTATCCTTATTTTCTTATTACTCTTACCTTAAATTACTGGCTCATATGCAAAGGGGGAAAAGTTTGCTGTGATCTTTGTGACTCATAAAGAAAGAATTGGGAAACTACAGTAGTGTGGTTTAATCAAAGTTTTATCAAAAGAATAAATGGGTATTTGCTGTAACTCAGCTATGAAATGCCCATTCATAAAAAAGGAAAGACTAGTAATGACATTATTTTTTTATCATGACAATGTTGCCATTGTAAACTATGTCTCAGGGAAATAATATTTCAGTTGTCTAAATTTACAAGAAAGTTAGTTTTAAGGATTACATAGAAGATGTAGTCATTAGTATTTTCACTTGTTCAACACTTGGTCATTATCATTATGAAACTTGTGTGAAACTAAAGCCTATGCAAAGTACATTTCAGTTTACCTAAGAATGATCTGAATTGTTTTTTGGTAATAGTTACAGAAAATGTATAAAATTCGCTTCTCATATTCTAAAAGCAAGTCCACATGAATTTGTTGCAAGACGTGGTTTCAATATACTGATCTTGAATGTGGTCAATCAAGATCTGTTCAGAAAGTCCAATTTACTTTAGAATTTTAACTTTGATCATTTATAGTGACTTATCTGCAATAACAAGAAATGAAATTTATTTTTAAATAGGATAGTAAAAAAGTAAAAAGAATTCTTATGCCAACCTCATTTCATTTTTTCTAATGCTTACTATTACTGAAATACAATGGACTGTAATACTTTACTTGTCTGTAATATTTAATGGACTGTGGGTCACTTTTTGTTCAAATTTTGTTTTTACTTACAAGTTATTATCTTTCTTTTTTTAGGTATAGCACAAAAAAATCCTATTTCTATTTTTATTAGGAACTGCTTGTAAAGGAGAATGAAATTTAAAAACAGAAAAAAAGCTGCATTTGCTCTTGTTACTGAAAAAGAGAACCTGATTATCTGTCATTATTGAATATAGAAGTAGAAAATTGTGGCTTTGATAGCTTCGATTATCCTACTATATATTGATTATCATTATTCACTATTAATAGCAAGTAATATTGATAATAATTTTGCTTTAAGCTACTTTATTTAACATTCTTAAAATGTTTAACTAAATATGGTACGCTTTAATGTTTCAATCAACATTCTGCTTGTTTATTGTTAGTTCAATGTAATACAGGAATTATCCAAAATATTTTCTAATATCACTACAATGTTGTTCAATATTCTGGATGTCTTGAAATATTTAAAAAATATTGTAACACCATTTGATATTTCAGACTAATAGGGTCTAACATTTATTCTTATCATGAAATATTTTCAAATAATAATAATAACAATTACAAAACTTGATATAATATTAATTTTTTATTCACTAAGAGTTTATATAGAAGAGATGGTATAGTTTTCTAGTATGTCATATATTCTGTAGAATATTATTAAAAAAAACTATTATATCAAAATATTTTCTGTTTAGCATGCAAGGTTGTGACTTAGTACCTTAATAAATAGTTCTTTTTTAATATTTTACTTTATTGTCCTAAATTTTCAATTTGTTTCTGTTTCCCAGTATGAATATTGTATAATATTTAGGAAATAATGAATAGTAATGGAATACTGAAGCCTACCAAATATTGCATAAACTATATTAAACAATATAGAATAACAGTAATCAAAAGAAACTGAATTTTTTAATTTCATTGATTAGTAAATTCTGACACAAAAGATATTAGTTATCAGTTAAAAAGTCCTTTAACGGGATTTTATTCCAAATTATTAGCTAGAATAATTTGTCATTAAAAGACAAATATTGTACAATATTGGGCAATTTTATTTGGCAATTTAGTGTTATATTGTTCATTTATTTCAGGGAACAAGAAGGATTTCAGGGTGAAAGTTTCACTACTATTTCTGCTGTAGGCCCAAATGGAGCTGTTATTCACTATCGTCCACAAACCATTAGTAATAGAAATATTAATATGAAGGATCTGTATCTTTTGGATTCTGGTGGACAATATCTGTAAGTATGCTTCAATGTTTGCAATACTTATGTAACCTTATTGAGTTTAATGATTTCTGATTGATTTTTCTTTCTCCTTTTTATATACTCAGGGATGGTACAACAGATATCACTCGCACTTTTCACTTTGGAACACCAACGGAATTTGAAGTGGTACAATGCTGCTCCTATTTAAATAAAATTTAACAAACTTAATTTTCAGTATTTCATTTCTTTATACTTAAATTTAGAAATCAACATATAGAAATCCTAAGCATAAAAAATTTTCATACCTTAAAATTTTTTTTTGAAAGATATTTTATTTTTCTTAAAAGAGCTTTAGAATTATTTTTTTAAATGTTTATTTAAGAGAGTTCTATTTCTTTGTTTGTGTGGTAACAAACAAAATTAAGAAAACAAATATTATAAAAAATTATTTTTATGTAATTTAAATTCTAATAGCATTATTTACAACTAACTTTCCATTTTCATCTTGCATCTCTTATTTTTTTAAAATTGACTTTTTTCCATTTTTCTGAGTGATATCATTATTTAGAAGGAAAGTCAAGTATAAAATCTTTATTTCCCATTTTTTCCCCATAATATTGTTTTATGTTATTATAGTTCAGATTTCTACACCATATTATTTCTGCTAGTGGATGATTTTAAAAAAAATGCTGTGACTACAAAAAGCTGAGACTAAAAAAAGTTTTAACATATCAATTTGTACTCAAATTTTAGAAAATAGGAATAAGAACATCTTTTGTAGCAAATATATATATCATAATATTCATTAAATAAGAAGTGTGTATTTATAAAATTCGGATTTATTCCTCATTTTTTGGTATTCAGTCTGACTTTGTTCCAAATTTGCTGGATAGTTAAGTATTTAAAGTACAACTGAATTTTTTCCCCTCTTATAAATTGTGTTTTTGAAATATAAATCATTATTATGTAAATTAATTGTATTAATTAAATAATAAATAAACCTTGTTATTGATTAAATAATAAACCTGAAACTCAATTTCTGTGTAAAAGTGGAAATCAAAAGATTTTTTCACAAAGAATTTCATGTATTTAATTAGATATTTTGTTTTTAACTTTATTACATAATGTTTTAAACATTCTATCTAATACTAGGCTGCTTACACAAGAGTTTTAATGGGAGCCATTGATTTAATAACTGCTATTTTTTCAGAAAAAATTAAAGGTAAATATTGCTTTAAAGTTCTTTTTATTTCATTGTGTGTGTGTGTAAAGTTTATTAATTGTACTTTTTGAGGTTTAAAGTGAGCTTTTAATAGTTTAATTAAGCCTTTTAAATGTAAGATATGAATTGCTCATTCATATCTTGTTCATAATGAATTTGTTTCGTTTTTAAATATATTAGGAGCTCTTTCATTTTACCATTATATTTACCATATTGCAGATGTCGATTTAGACATTCTAGCAAGACTTCCACTATTTCAAATTGGATTAGATTATCTTCATGGAACTGGCCATGGTATAGGACACTTTCTGGGTGTGCATGAAGGTAATTTTTTTGAATTCTGATTGGTTATTTTCAATTCTAAATTTTGTCTAATGAAACTTATTCCTTTTTTTTTTTCTTTAAATTTGAATACAAATTATCAGATTATCTTAATGTATTTTTTTCCTAAAATATCAACTTTTTAATTTTAAATTTCTTTCTTAGCTTCATTGTTGGTATTTAAGTACATAAAATTTATATACGAAATATATCCTATAATAAAAAGTTGATCATTACTACTGTTTAATTTAAAATGTTATGAATTGCGAATTTCTTTGTTTCTTCTGATCCAGGCTATATATTTTTTCTTTTTAAATAGTCTATTTGTTAATGAATGTAATCAATTGAGAAATAAAGGAACAACATCGACAGACTTTAAAGTTAAAAAGATTTAATTAAAAATAAAATTTAGTCTAAAGTGACAGACGGGAGATGCCTCCATGCATCTTGTTCCGACAGCCTGTATGCAGAGGATGCCTTAGCTGAATACTACATTAATATTAATAAAACATTTTTTGAACAAAGGGAGGAGTATTTTCCCCTTTAATTTTTCCATTTTCTTCATCACTTAAGATGTCAGTAAGATTGTGTGATGAGAAAGGATTTTGTTTGTAAGCTTTGCAGCAAAAAATTAGCAAATGGATTTAATAAATGGCTCCTAAGGATATTGAAAAATATTTTTTCCTTACTGTTGATTTTCAAATTCTGTAGTATGATGTTTACTGGGAATAAAATAGGAAGTTATCAACTGAAGAGGTTACTATTTTTCTTTGTTTCTGTTATTAAAAAATGATTTGTAGCCACATTATATAGAGGTAAAATAACTTCATTTAGTATTTTTATGGAACATAGTTCACACTCACATTAAAATAGCATGTTTTTTAAAAATAAAGAGAAACAACATGCAAGTAGGTGATATAAGTTAGTGCAGTTTACTATGCGATATTGAATAATCTGTAATTCGTAACATACTAAGCCTTTTGAAAAGGTGACACCATTTGCAAATTTTGTTATCCATATGCTATTATTTCGTACTGTGAATTACCTGTAATGAAAGAGCATAGAGACGTATGATATTGATATTCTGATCAATAATCGTAAAGAGTGACACAAGCATAAAATATTAATGTTTTTATATCAGGTTTTTTAAAATAAAATACTGTGGTGGATCGAAAAAAATTATATTATGCCCCTGGTGCCTTTTATTCACACTAAGCGACTGTTGTAATGGCTGAATATATGCATTACAAAACAATTTTCAAAATTTAGGAGTGTAATTTAATATCTGTGTCTACTAATAAAGATAGAATTAATGTGTGTTGACTTTTCTGTGGGTCGAATGGCTGACTTAGAGCTACCAGGCTTGGCAGGTTTACACATTAGAATATGGAAATGATAATCTCGGAGCAATTTCTTAAAAGTTCTAATTAACTAAAATGTAAGCAAATTTGTGGCGCTGTATCGGGATATTTTCCAAACATACATAAGTAATTTTTGCACTTGTCAAAAAATTTTAAAAATTCTAAAAATATAGAAAAATAAACTATTTTTAAGCAGCAAATGTATATCGAACAAATTGTTTTGGTAATGTTTAGGATATTGCTATATCGCAATGTGTATTTTGGCACTGATTTCTGATTGCGATGATTCATTTAATTAGCACATGAAATTTTTAATTTTTATTCATCATGAAATTTTGAAACATTCTGATTTTCTTCTGCTAGGTCCTGTATCCATTTCGAAAGCTGGTAATGGCAAAGGTTACACACTGAAACCAGGAATGTTTCTATCTGATGGTAATTTTTAATTATTTAATCATTGTTGAAAATTTCTGGAAAATTTGTCTCATAACCATTGTTTTTTAAAAAAAGAAACATCTTTTTTAAGATTTTAAATGTTTTTATTAAATTCATTCTTATCTACATTCTAATGCATTTTTAAATTTTTTTTCTTATATGTATTACATTTTTCATTGGAAGAAAACAGTAGAACAGTAATTATGTGATTTTTTAAAAAAGAAATGTATTTAAAAAAAAGTGTTGAAAGTGAAAAAAGAATTTGTGAGCATCTTCTTGCCGCTTCCTTTTCTAATCGAAAAAGACTCCAGAAAAATCTGCATTTTATTATTTCGCAAAACTGCGAAAGTAACTGCACAAAAAAAGTTTTTATACAGCCCCCATAGTGTAAAAATAGCAATTAGTAAAATGTTTATATAATCGTCTTTTTATTTAAAAATATTTTTACTTTTAAATTAAAGACCTAATCAAAATTTTTAATCTGAACATTTATTTCTAAAATGGAAATAAATTCAGCATAGAAACAGAGTTTGCCTCCTTTATAAAGGGACCAACATACAAAAAGTAATTTATGGCCTTAAACTTTTTGCAAATTAAAAATAAAAAATACATATTATTGCATATTTATTTAATGCGTGATTTTCGTTTTGATATTGATTACTTCAGGAAAATTACAATTTTTTGCATTTTTTTTTCAATGCTCAGTATAGCAAGTGCATTTAAATGTTTTGAACACATGCTTGACCAACTCTAATTCTTTATTAATATTAATTTGCTGAAAAGCGCTTAGCATTTGTTATAGTTATTGGCAGCATCAAGAAAAGTTTTAACACAGTTAATACATTCAGAAATAATTAATTATAATTATTAATTAGTAAATATTGGAACATGTGTTGAATGTCACATCCCTTTCAAAATCAAATCCCGCAAAACAATTGGATTGTGACAATTCGGATTAGATTTCCATTTACATCATTGTTACAAACCCTGACTATGGTTTTAGGGCCTTTTTCTAATTCATCTTTTCCAGCTGTTTTTGTATCAGTGATTAATTTGAAATACTTTTGAATGAATTCTGTATTTGTACAATAACAATATCTATACATAGTATAAATCTTTTGTGTTAAAACAAGCAGGGGGGCTTGGTACATTAAATTGAAAATTAAAATCTTTTTTTTTTATTCTACTTCGTAGTATTTAAAAGGATGATGAAGTGCAGGGTGTGTTAAGACTGTTTTTAAAAAAATAGGTGCTATTTTTTACCATAGTTGTGCAATACTTTTCAGAAATACGTGCCTAAAATTTCATTATACATTAAGTCAACTATTATAAAATAGAACTGTTTTTCTCCTTTGGGAATAAAAATATTTCGGTTTTGTTTTAAAACGTTGTCAGAATCAGCTGATATTTTATTTTGTTGTTTAAAATGACAAGTTGTTGATTCTTCTCTTCCATTCTCAGGTCGCTCATTAATTTCTTCGAATTCGCATTTCGCTTCGGCTCACTCATCGGCTTTTTCTTGTGCTTATTCGGTTTTAATTTGTTCATCTGGCTGTTTAGGTTTGCATTAAATTCCATTTCTCTCGTCAATTTCTTCGAATTCACTTTCAACTTCAGCTTATTCAGGGATTTCTTTTTTTTTTTTTTGTGCACGTATTGTTTCAGTACGCTCATTTATCTTTTCAAATACACTATCTTGCTCAACTCGCTCATTAATGTTTTAGAATTCATGTTCAACTTCAGCTTGCACAACTTTTTTTTAATGTAAATATTCAATTTTAATTTGCATATAGATTCTTTTTTTTTTTTTGGTACATATGCTGTATCAAGTTGCTCAACTGCTCTTTCTATCTCATTTTCCATTTTAGCTCTTTTTTCAAACGTTATAATATATTTATCGAGTAAAATTTTTATGTTCTGCTTTTTTTTTCCTTTTGCGTTTTGAAGCCCCCGATTCAAACTTTCTTTTCTGTAACATGGATTAAACATTTTTAAAAAACTAGTCACATAAAAAATATTAGCTGAATTTTTTTCCGAGTTGAAAAATTTTACCTTTCAGTTAAGAGGAGAAAGTAACCAGTTTACTTTATCTTTCTGAGCAGTGCCATTGTCTAACAATTCGTATTGTAAATGAACCCTGTTTTTAACTTTCAAATGTGCCAAAAAGTATATAGCCGCGATTACAATATTTTCAAAAATACGAAAATAGAAACGAAAATTTATTTAAAAAAATATATGCTTACCAATTTTCACAGTGGTCAAAGGTCAAACACAGAAATGAATTCCTTTCCACAACACAAATCAAAGTCAATACTTTTCGGACGTGAAACACTAAATCGCTAACAGAAAGTTCTGGCGAAACGAACCTCTTTCAGCAAAGATCTTCTAACCAAGGTCTCTAACCAAAATGCTTCACATGTCCCATCATACGAACACGTTCATTGCCTTGAGACCTTGAGAGCTATTCCTGTACCTCATAGGGTCCGAGTGTAATATGATATCTATCTCCTTAGTTTCGCACAAGACAAAGTATGTAAAACGTCTCCCCCCTCCTGGTTGACTTTTTACTCTCTCATTCTCAGAATAATTGGTTTTTCAAGGGTAATGATATTGCATGGTTCTTTGATTGAGATAGATGGACTAGAGTGGTAATAGTAGAGTGTAAAAATGAAAGGTTTTATTTTTTTTAAAAATCCTTTTTTTTTTATTTAAATTATTATTATTTTAGAACTAAATTTTGAGGCCCCTTAATTTATGAGGGCCGCGCCTGTTTGGAAATCCGCCTCTGCGCAAATCAACTGAATCGCAGAGACGGAGTGAATCTCCTGAGAAGTGAAATGGTCGTCTGTGTTTTGTCTACGGACATATCATGTTTTGACCTTTTTATCAGTTCAAACAGTTCTGAATGCTTGCTATAAGAAATGGTTTGTAGTTATTTTTGATGACATCTAAACATATTTTTATGCTTGTTTGGTTTCGCGTAACATGCCCATGTCATATCGGGTGGAGACTTAACGTCAAAGCTGATTGACCTCATTAGCGTGGGGGGAAGAAACAAACTCAAGTCTTTCTCATTTGACGAGGGGAAATGAAGATTTCTCTCCTTAAGAACCTTCCTCCTGTCTCGAACGAAAATACGAAAAAATATTTCCTTAACGAAAATATTTTTTTAAAAATTAGCCAAATGGGTTGAACCGTTCTCGAGTTTTGCGCTTAGCAACGCATTTGGGAATTCATTTTTATTAATATAGATATGTTGCACACTGGCACTATGTATCTGTGAACTTCAGGTATTTTAAAACCCGTCGCTTATTCCCACTAAACTTATTCCCCCGTCATCATGCAGGGCATCGTTTCAGTTCTCGATCGCGCTGGGTGCTTAGCAGCCGCCGAACTCCCGAGGTGGCCAGTCCTGTGCGGAGGGTGGAAATATTTTTGCTCTCATACATGAGCAGCAGCAACGCATGGCCGAGGAAACGGCAACGCCGTGATGTTTCGGAGTTCCGCGGTGTGACAAAGTGGTCACGGGCACCTCCGCATCAGAATCTGGAATAGATACTTTAATCTGTTAGTTTAGGGAAAAGTTGAAATTAATTTGAGCTGCTTTAGACGAGCCCAATAACGCTCTAACGTCATTAAGATTGGTAGTTAATTAATTTTAAAAAAATTTCCCTGATAATAGTTTTGTTAATTAAAAATAATAGATTTATATTATTTATGGGGCTATTGAGAACTTTTAATGGAATTACGTTGCACGTGCCTTTTCAATTGGGGTTTAATTAGATGACTATTTTGCTTAATTGGACTTGAAAAACATAAATTCCAGAATTTTAACGCGTGTAGCACATCGTAGCTATCTAAGGTCTAAACAGGTATAATTTTGAAATTTTAAACCCAGATCGGTCACAGAGTTAGTTGGTCCGCAGCTTTTTAACGGCTGGGAAGTTGATATAACAATTTTCAATCGCTGCTCTTGGTCTCTTTCGAGAGCTAGGCAATGCAGGATCGTATGCAGGCAGCTGGAGTAACTCGTTACGATTCTGGGGTAATTTGTCAAAGAAACGTTGGATAGGAATTCGCTCTCCGTGCATCGCTGCTGCTGACTTTGATTGGCCGGCCCGCTCCGCGTCGATTTTGTATCGGGGGAAATCTGATGGTGACAGGCTGAATGTTTACGTCGTGAGAGGAGGCATGCACGATATTGCGGAAGAGCGGCGGAGGTGGCTTAATGCAGTGTTTTCTCCCCTCCGTCGCAACACAGAAGAGCGAGGAGAGGAAGATTTCCATGCAGTGGGCGCATGGGATCAAGCATTTCAAAAGAATTAAATATTTCAACAACGAAAGACGTTTTGAAATGTCACGTGGAATCGTAACGTTGGCTCGATTGCAAACTGCGGAATTGCACTCCACCCCCACCCCATGTCGCTTCTCCGAAATTTTGTGCTGATGGGAGACGAAGGAGCGGAATTCTTCTCAAATTAAGAAAAAAAGGCAAGAGGAGCTGACATTTTTTTAAATAAAAAAGACAGTAAAGTCTTATTTTTAATATTTAAAGTTTTAATAAATAATACACTATCTAGTCAAAGGTGTCCGGAAACTCCTTAAAAAAGTGGTTATGGCCTGTGGCGCAATTTGATATGTAATCGAAACTTATAAAAGCATTATTACTGGTTTGTCAGATCGTATTTATGTGTTGGAATGAATATTAATCTTTCAGAAATGAAACATATTAAAATTGGCGTTTCCCCAGGTTCCAAAATGGGTCGTATCCCTTTTTCACTCTACGTTAATGGCATCCCTAAACAACACTGTGCTTTGCATGTATGCCGACGACACTGCAATACTAACCAGAAATAAAAATCTAAATTTCATTTCAATAGCTCTCACCAGGGACCTCAATATTCTTGAAGACTGGTTCATTAAATAGAAAATCGAAACCAATCCAAGTAAAACCGAAGCCATTATGTTTACTGCAAATCATGTTTATAAAGAATTTCGCCTCATTAAAATTAAAAACCAGGATATCCCGTGGTCTTAGGAATGCAAATATTTAGGTATTTTAGACAATAAACTTTCCTAGCGACCACTTTTTATTGATATTAAAAACAAGTTTCGAGACCTAACTCGTAAATTTTATCCCTAAATTTCTCTAAAATGTGAAGGGACAATTAAATACTTATTTACATTACCTATTTGCGTCCATTTCTAGCGAGCTAATAATTGGTTTGGGGATAGGTTCCCCAAGTCTAAAGAATTTTCGAATTACAGCAAAGCAATTCAATCCGAAACTTTTAATGGTTTATGCCAAACACTAACGTGTACTAAACTCTTGACTATCCCCCTGTTAAAATAATTATTAAAAAACTTGCTGTTAATTTTTTTTAAAAAAAATCTCGACTCTCATTACAAAGGAGCTCTTTTATCTATCCATAAATACGCTCTAAATCTTCGTATTAAGGCCTATCAATATACTTCTTTAAACATTTTTTCCCTCTATCTTAACAATTACAATGCAGCATGCCCCCTCTCTTCTTTGTTGCACTTCCTTCTGTTTCCTGACAGCGAATCAGAACCTCACCTTCGTCACGCTCCTCCCACCATCTGTCTTTCTGGGAGTACTTAAGAAGCGACCCAGAAATTTCTCAGATAATCACGCTTACTTCTAGAGAATCTGTAATATGTACCAGTACATGCCCTATACAAACATGTACAAGGCACTAAATTACCCCCTTTTAAAAAACACATTAAAAAACTGGCAATCGACTTTAATAACATGGATGAAATCGAAAATGAAGCAATAAGTAACATCCCAAAATACTCCCTTAGCAAAAAGACCAGGAAACCCAGAAACATCCTACTTTAAATGCACTAAATCTATTCTTAGCCCTATTAATTGTTGTGCTATCTGTTAAAAAAAATACTTAAATTTCATCGCTAAACTTCTTACTGAGTAGCATACCCACACACCATTAACCAACCAATCAACGAGAGTCCTGATATTCGTCACCTCAGCCATCCACCTGATCTACTGATAATCCATATACCAGCGCAGACGTTCACGGCAACATACTGAACGTCATGTCCTCTGATCCTATCAATAATGGGATTAAGCACCTGCCGGGGCTGGGAACCCCGTCAACCTAACAATCATTTCGCTGAGGATCACGCCATCTACTGAACGCAAGATCTACTCTCATCTATTCCATATACCGGAGATAATGGCCCTTGACCGGGGCTGGGCACTCAGTCAAAAAATCTCTGTGTCAGTTGTATTCATGCGTTTGTGAGGTAATGAGTAAGTAAAAGAACCTCGGAGAGTTTGATCCTGGCAGTGTAGTGGGATGCCACCTGTGTGAGAAATCAGTTCGTGAGATTCCGGATATTCTACAGAATCCTAAATCCACTGAGAATGATGTAATTCTGAAGTGGAAATGTTGAGGTAGTGAAACTGCAGAAAAATGAACTGGTAGCCGAAAACACTTTGTTAAACACATCTGTAGAACTCGGAAGAGTGGAGTGAAACAAAAATCTCTCAGATGTTCCAAAACTCATCAAACGTTAGTGTTAGCATCAGGACTGTGCGTCGGGAGTTAAAAAACCTTAAGATTCCATGATCGTGCAGCCACGCACAAACCTGACATCACTCCACAGAATGCGAGGCAATGGTGCAGAGCTCACTATCATTGGACATGTGGAAAACTGTTCTGTGGAGTGATGAATCTCGCTTCAGAATCTGGCAGTCGGATGCCCGGCGAACGTTTCTTTAGTGACTGCATTATACCAACTGTTAAGTTTAGTGGTAAAAGCATGGTGGAGTGCTCTTCGTGGTTTGGCTTGGGTCCATTAGTTCCCATGGTTCGAAACATAAACTCTGAAATGTATGTGGACTTTCTGGACAGCTGCACTCCCAACTCTAGGGCAATATTTTTGGAAAGACCCATTTCTCTTCCAACAGGATAACTGCTCCATTCACATATCGAGGTTTGCACAAAATAAATGGGTATTCAAAAAAGGAATAGCTTCCTCAGAGCCCCGATCTAAATCTCATAGAACACCTTTGGGACAAATTAAAGGGCAGCTTATGTAGCCGGCTTAATTGACCCTCCTCTCTGCAGCACTCGCTTCAGCCCTGTTGGAAGTCTTCCTGTAGCCGCCCATCAAAGACTGGAGGAAAGTCTTCTCGGACGCGTGCGGGCTGTCATCGAGGCAAAAGGAGGACCAACATCGCATTCATTTGTGCCTCAGTACGCCCCAAGTCCATACCATTGGGTGTCCGGATACTTTTGGCCAAATATTGTATTTCTTCTGCCTAAATATATATATACAGGGTATTTCAGTGAACTGTTTCAGAATTTCTAAGAGGGTTAGGATTACATCCTAGCGAACCGAAATCATATACCCATGGGCAGTCAGAAATGCTTTCCTGACGCGGTAGATGCCGTTGTTCGAAAAGTCCGAGCTTTCGTGCAGGGAATCTTCATTTCGCACAAGAACACCAAGTTATTAGGATAGATGATTACACGATCGCAGGGTCAGCTGATATGCATTTGGCGTACAGGGCTGCAAATTGTAGTGGGACAGCCGCATAGCGTTTGTACGCGGAACGATATCCGACGGGGCGTATTCCCAGTCATAATTTCTTTGCAAGACGGCACCAGAGGTTAGCTGAGACAGGTTCGTTAGAAAGCGCTCACAGGGACAGGGTAAGAACAACACACACTGCACACGCCGAACAGAATGTGCTGCAGCATGTACGGGGGAATTCAAGAACGAGTACACGAAGTGTAGCAAACGCAGTCGGTGTTTCCCATTGCAGCGTCTGGAGGATTCTCCGAGAAGACATGCATACGTTTCACGTGCAGCGTGTCCAGACACAGAAACCGGAGGATTATGTACCTCGTATTGCTTTCACACAGTGGTACCTGGGAAAATGTGCTACAAACCCGCAGTAGCTTCCAGAGAAATTCGAGATATGCCTGGAGTATTCCAGAAGGTTCGGATGTCCATGCGTCGAAGATGTGCATTGTAACCCGTGGAAGAAACTCCGAACACTTACTTTAATCCATGTACCTTTTGCTTCTTTCCTGTATTATTAAAACGATTTCTCATTTGCGGTCTCTTTTCTTTATGGTGCTTCTGTGTACAACATCGTTTCAGGAAAGCATTTGCGACCCCATATTGCTGTATGATTTCGAGTTGTCAGGATGTACCCTACCCCTCTTAGAAGTTCTGAAACGTTTCACTGAAACACCCTGTAT
>JAOUZG010020842.1:5482599-5598532 GCA_026289955.1 Argiope argentata
ATATAAACATGAATTTGCAGATATGTAAGCCGATTGAGAAATTCTTTTGAAATTTATATAATACGGATTCATAATTTGTATTGGGGAAAAGCAATGATAAAAAGTCACTTGTTTACATTGCCATACAAGAACAAAGGGGCAGAAATCTTTTTCTTCAGAGATTTTACTAAGAAAATGGTGATGAGGATTTCTTTGACATTTGCAGACTTAGAAAAAGAAATCTTGTGTCTCTTTAAAAGGTACGTGTGGGTGTCAAGGATTTTCATCCCTTTGCTCGAAACATGAAAAACTATAATAGTCATCAATTTTCTAGAGCATGTGTTAGTAATCATTATATAAATTATCCTATGTTTTAGTTCTTGGAATTTATTATTTTTATCTATTTGAATAAGAGATTTTTTTTATGTAAAAAAGAAAATTGTTAATTATTATACGGGATTTTCACAAATTTTATTAGTTTTGTTATTTTTTATCTGTTATATGTATATTAAAAAAATAAATAAAAACGTATATAGTTTCACAAAAATTTTGAAAATAGAAAAAATTGAGCTAACAATAAATCATTTCCATGTTCAATAAACATGATAAACATACGAAATCTGAAACTAAATTCATCAGTTATTAAAATAGAGGACTCATAATATGCATCGCAGAATACCTATATCTACCACCTGTTTCTTGCCAGATTCCAGGTTAAGTTATATATGGGTCTCATGTTCTTTTAAAAGTACTAATGTTAAATATCTTTCTATTGGCATAACATGGAAGTTTGGAGATGCAAATACTATCTCATTATCATGCATATTCATGCCAGCCTTATAATTATGGCTCCAAATTAGGAGATACAATCGTAGTAACTTTCATATAATTTCAAAAGATGTTTATCATTCAAAATAAATTGCTCTATAAATATAGCAAATTATTTCATTGTGTCATTTACAAGGTAAACAAAAAAGTTATTGCCTTTTTTTAATGACCCAAAAAAACATGATATATAAACAGCGGAACCTATTTTTAGTCCTCGAAGTAATCACCATCAGCATCCAGCACTTTCTGCCAACGTGTCTCCAGTTGTTCAATCCCCTTGCAGTAAAACTAGGGGGGGGGGGACACAAAGAAGTCCGCGAGAGGCTGGTGCGCGTCTGCTTCATTGGTGAAGGATTTACCACGAAGATGATTGTCGAGGGAAGGGAAGAGGTGGTAATCTGATGGTGCCAGGTCAGGTGAGTAAGGAGGATGGCACAAAGTCTCCCAACCAAGTCGCTGTATCGTATTTCTGGTCACCCTCGCGACATGCGACCTCGCGTTATCATGCAATAGCAGTACACCCTTTCGATTAACCAGTGCTGTCTCCTGGTGCAATGCCTGTTATACATGTTCCAGTTGCTGCGGATACAGGTCCGCAGTGACCGTTTGGCCCGTTAGTAGCAACTCATTGTAAACCACTCGATGACAAGTTCACTAGACACAAAGCCTGTACGTCTTACCTAAGCGGTGCAGATGAAGTCTAACCGTTTCCCCGGAAGTGTTGAACTGTCTGGCAAGTTCACCACACGTTTGACTACTGTGTCCTCCTCAATGGCCGCCTGCAGGGCTTCATCATCGAAGGCCTGTGGTCTTCCTGTTAGAGCTTTATCACAGAGGGGCAAATCTCCCGACCCGAAGTTTTGAAACCAATGCCTTGCCGTACGTTCATTGGCAGCACTATCCCCAAACGCTTGACATATTCGGCGACTTGATGCAGCGGCTGATGAGCCCACTTTGAAGTCGTAAAGTAAGCAACCCCGAACGAGCTCCTTCGATACGTCCATTTCACGTCGCTACTGTACGAGTTACCATTGATGAATGTGAGCAATGGGCTTGCATTTATAACAGCTGATATTCCTACTCTCGACTGACGGTTTCTCAATCACGTTTTACACGGATTTGCATACTTATTCTCATTTCTTTCAAAGGAAAACGCAAACGGCAAGAACATTTTCGTTTACCTTGTATTTACCTCGAAAATATGTCTGAATTGGATATGTTCATTAAACGAAACTAAATGCTGAGTTCTAAAACCTTTCACAATATGTTTTATTTGTACCATGAAAATATAAATCTGAATCAGTGACGTATTGCTGTCAAATTTTGCATATTTATCTAACATGCAGTGGGTAAAAAAAAAGTCTCCGTACGCAGATACGAATGAAAATTAAAGTTTAATTTGTCACACAAAATTCATAATGATTAAAATGAAAGCTTAAAAACTAGTTAAAACTAATATTATTTAATATTTATTCATATTAAAAGGATGATAATACAGATAAAATTAAAAAATAAATCTTAAAAACTCAAAAAATTCCGTAAACATGGAACAAAAAAAGTCTCTGTACGATGCCCTAGCACACGACGAAAGTTTACAAAAATGCAAAATACATTTAACAAAAATGTATTTAATGATCAGAGGGTCTCCTTTTGCCTTTATCACCTCTCTTAGACGTTGTGGTCTACCCCTACAAGTTTTTTTTTCTGGAGAAATATTACACCAAATGCTACTAATGGCACTTTTGAGTTCAACTTTGTTTTCTATGTCATACTTTTTATGTTGTCGGCCAATTTCTTCCCACAAATGTTCGATGGGATTTAAATCGGGCGACTGGGGAGGGCTATGAAGTTGTTGTTTAAGATGGTAAAGGCGCCACTCTTGGCAAATGTTAGAGGTGTGTTTAGGATCGTTGTCCTGTTGAAAAGCAAATCCAGTTCCAAGAGATAGTTTCTCTGCGCTGGATAACACATTTTGTTTAGGAATATCCAGATATCCATATCGATCCATATTTCTCTCGATAAATTGCAAATTTCCAACTCCAGAAGCACTCTTACACCCCCAAACCATAACACCGCCGTCACCGTGCTTCACAGTTCCGCATGAATTCTTAGTTAGCATTTGTTCGTTTGGTTTTCTCTGATCTGATCCATGAATATTAAATTTTGATTCATCGCTAAAAAGAATGAATTCCCAAAAAGATAATGGCTTGCTTACATGCGTCTTTGCAAACTCGAGACGCTTTTTTCTGTTGCACAAACTTATATAGAGTTTTTTCCGGGCAGCACGTCCATGATAACCACTTTTTTTTAGTGACATTTCTCACTGTTTGGGTTGAGACTTGAATGTTTTTAACTATTCATTAAATCCGCTGCCAACTGCGGCGCACTAATTCGTGGATTTTCTTGATCTTGGCGAATGATGTTTCTTTTATGTACGCGATTTAATTTGGACAGCCTCCCAGATCGATATCTATCCTCAAGTGAATGAAGTTTACGAAATCTTTCAATGATATATTGCACAGTAGACCAATTTTTTAGTCATTTCGCTAATCCTTTTCATGGATAATCCATCTTTTCGCAACTTAATCACTAATTCCCGAATAGCTCTGGGAACTTCCGTTTTGAGACGATCAAGAATAAACTTGAACTCAACAACTGTCGATATGTTGTTTTCTTATCAGTGATTAACTTTCTAACGTCAAAGATTTACTACAGACCTGTTTTAAACACGCCAGAAAGAATTTGCATAACGCGTACGGAAACATTTTTTTGCACTGCAATTTTCAATTTACCTTAGATATTGCAAATAATATGCTTTTCTCGATTAGTAAAAATGAAAATTTATAAAAATCACTTTCTATGCATTTACACTAAAAACATATAGACAGTATTTAAAGAAAAAATGCAATACTTTACAAATTATGCTCATTTATTCTTAAATTTAGTGACCGTACGGAAACTTCTTTTACCCACTGTATAATTTGGATATGCAGCCGGAATTGGATATGCAGCCCACTGTATAATTTGGATATGCAGCAGTATTTAGAGGAGTTGCTATTATTTCTCTCTTTCTTCATTAGTATAGAATCAAAACCATTATAAATGCAGTCATTATCAGTGTGGAATGCATTCAATCAATTTTGCACCCTTTTTTTTTAACCACGGGTTCCATTAATTTTTATTGGATCTGGTTGAGAATCATCTGTGTGCTATTATATAAAAGTTATTCATCCATTATTTCATCTCAACTCTGCTATATTTCACATGAGATTGAAGTGACAAAGCATGTGCTAATAGTTATACATTATTTTTCAGCATGCCTTCAATGACATGAAGTTTTACACATTTGAGCCTGTCTCATTCGTACCTTTTGAACCCAAATTGATAGATCTAAACCTGTTGAGCATGAAACAAGTAAGAACGTTTTTCTTTAGATAATATTTTTCAAATTATATTGATTAAAAATATTTAAAGAAAATATTATGTTTCATTATGAGGGTGTAGCTATTTAATAAGTGTTTCTTGTACACAATCATGCTAGTATTGAAATGGATCTTCTTTATAAGGAAACTTACAACTCCCTCTGTTTTACTTGAAACAAAGGTCACTGAAATTTACACTATTCTCAGAATTCTTATGGTACTACAATATCACAGATAATGAAGCAATCACAAGCATATTGTAATTTATGCACATTTATTCTCACCATTTTCATGCCAGAGTCCCATTCACACTTGAGATCCTTGCCCTCAAACAGGATGCTGAACTCATAATTTGTTATATTCAGTGGAATATTTCAATCTTAAGATTCATTGCAATGTTGTCTGTGTTAATATATTCCATAAATAGGGTAGAAATATTGATACATGTGTATTAACTGTATACCATTAGATAGCTGTTAAGCAAACTATCGGTAAGCAATCTTTGGCACTACCTTTTTTTAATTGCTTAATACATCAGCATTGAAATATCTTATAGTTCAGTAAAATAAATTATGATAATTTAGTACCTTTTCAAATTTATTTTGTTTCTGCAAGTTTATGGCTCTTTGAATTTTATTGCATTCTGTAAGTGTTTGGTTATGGGAATTTGTAGTTTAATTTTATTTAAATAAAAAAATAAAGATATTGGGATGTATAGCATCAATGTCTGTTTCCCCTATTTCCATATGTAAAAAGTACAAAAAAAAATAAACAAAAGAAAGCACACACACACACAAAAAAACATTATTGACTTCAAGCATTATCAGATAAAAAATTAACTGAATTAAAAATAGAAATCAACTGAGCCGTTGCCTTTAACAAATTAAAATAACTAAAACTGTATTTTCTTTTTAAAAAATCTTTACTTGATAAGTCTTCAACTAGATTCAGTAACCAAAAGAATTGTAAAAGGAGATCGGCTAGTATCTCCTACTATCAACTGAACAAACAAATTTAGTTTTAATTTAAACACATTTTTGATGTTTAAAATATGAATTAATAGCCTCCATTTTCAAAAATCTTTTTTTTTTTCATCAACTTATTGATGTGCTGCTATATGAGATATAGGATGAAATGTGAATCAGTTTGTCCATGTGACTGCGAAAGCAATCATTCTGAAATAAGGTGTGTTCATGATTTTTTTAAATAAAATTCAATATTAGAATAAAAGACCATTTTAGAATGAAAGCACTACTTTAAGGTAAATGTTCGGAACTAAATTCATCAAATATTAACACCTTGAAAAATACATGGAATAATTAATATTTAAAAGCAAAAAAATTAATTTTGGAGCTCAAACGTTAATGAAATTTTCCTAATAATCGACACGTGTTTGTTGTTACAACTCAAATATGTAGAAGGCTGGATTTTGGTCCGTGGTTTTTATCATTAAAATGTACAGATCTGTATAAAAATGTGGATCAAATAAGCCAATAACTTATATGTCTGTGCCTTTACTTGTCAACGGATAATTAAAGAAAGTGCCAAAAAGGAAATTTGTTTTTGCAATCCTGTTGAAAATATTTATTTAGATTGTGCTTTTTTTAATGTAATTGATAGGAAGAGAAATGTTTATTTTTCTTTATGCTGTTCTATTGTATTGAAATTTAGTGGATAATTTTCCTTCTTGCACAAAAAGATTTTTTTGTGAATGATGAATAACTTTGCAGTTGCAGCTGAAATATTATATCGTGGGATTTGTTGCATTTATCCTTAAGTAACTGACATAAAGTATATTTTGAAGCTGACTTTCTGTTTCATTTTTAGATAGAGTTTTTGAATCGGTTCAATGTGAAAGCGAAAAACACTGTTGGGCTTGAGCTGCGAAAGCAAGGCCGCGAAAGGGGCCTGCGTTGGCTGCTGTCCAGAACAGAGCACATCCCAGTCAATGACTGCCGCAATCACTCCCCGGACGGAATCGAACCATACCATTTTATAATTTTATGTTTAGTTACGAGTTTAGTCTTCTGGTGATTATTGTTTTGTTTGTTAACATCTCAGTGGTTGCTGTAACATCCACAAAAAAGGGCATTGTGTGCTTCATAATATTCACAAACAAAAACTGGGGAAATGATTTATATTGATTCTGTATACATTTAATGTTTGCATTTTATTTCTGTTGTATAAAGATTTATGCAAATTTCATGATTTATACCGGATTTTTTAAATCAAATTTTTATAAAATTGATTAACAAAAGGTTTTGAAAAATTGAAGTTTCAATCAGATAAATGATGACACTTTGAAGTATAATATTTGAAAACAGTTATACAATTAGGAAACAATTTCATTGTGCACATTTTTAGATTCCTTTTATAAATTTCAATATTTATAAAGCCTGTTAGAAAAACTGTAAATACTTTATTATAAATTTTTGCATTAAATTGTGGCACTATGCAACTTGTAAATAAATTGTTTCTGTTGTACTGAGTTGCAACAGAAACAATTTATTTTTAGATACTTTACAATACTGAACCTTGAATCCACAAAAGCACATTTGGTATTCAATTACATAACTTCTGTTCAATTGTGACAATGTGAAAAAAAAGAAAAGAAATGCAAGTTAAATTTCTGATATAAATTGTTAGCGGCGATTTTTTTTTAAACTTTAAAATGTTAGCTGATCAATTCTAAGAAATTTTGTGAAATGATAGGTGTGTGTGTGTGTAAAGCTCAAATTCTGACAAAATATGCAAAAGGGGAATTATGTGTTTTGTTACATTAAAAAAAAAAGAATTGGCTATGGAAATTAGGAAACAAAAAACATTCAAATTCTTATCTTTGTTAAAGTATCTAAGGATGCACATATCTTCATAAAATCATCTGTGTTATTTCATTAAAACTGATTGCTCTATTAATTGTTAAAAAGGAATGAAATGTCCTAAAATTAATTCTAAAAATGACATAATACCGCATCATTACACATTAATGTATCTTTATTAAATTAATTAACTTTTTCTGAAACAAAACAAAATAAAATTCATATTTAAATTATTAAGATGCAGTTCCAAATTAGAATTGCAAAGGGCAAGTGTAAATTTTAAATCTGATTGAAAAAACTATTATTGTCAAACATTGTGAGAACAAGATATTGTTGGACCATCTCAAATTTGGAAATGCATCATCTTTATAATTGGAGATTTTCTGTTCTGTCTCTCTCTCTCTCTGAAATATACAAATTCCTAATAACAAGTTCACATTGTACTTAATAAACATTAAGAATTTATTTATCTTACATAATCTTTGCATCAACAATTCTGTTGGAAATTATATTTCCTCACAACTTGAGCAATCCTTTGTGTCCAGGGTAACTGAATTTCATATTCATTTCATCAATTTCAATTCTGCCACTTTTAAGAAGGCTTCAAACGCTTCTCTTTCAGGAGATTTGCTACTTAAAGATTTGACAAAATATTGATAGCCTCTTTATTAACTTCCATTTTTTCTATACTTTTGCTCATTATGCCCAAGTTGGATATTATATTTTTTAAGCTTCAAAAGTTTAGATTGTTATTGATGATAACAAATGAAATACTTATTCATATGAGAATTTCTTCCATATTGGATTTTTCATTTTCATCATATTGTAATTAATCTGAAGATTTGTATTTCTTGTTTAAAATTTTCAATTTATTTGTATTTGTTTACCATTGTGTGTATGATAAAATATGCCTGTGATTGGTGAATTCTCTCTCGTTCTCTCTCTCACTCACTTTTTGTCTATCATATGTAACTGTACATATGCAAGGTGCGGCTGAAAAGTTCAGTGAATGGATGGGTATCTCAAAAGCAACATCCGGGGGAAAATGCGCCCGCGCCCACGTGCAGGGAGAGAGTTGTGGAGAGACGCCACGTAGCAAATAGTGCAATAAAGCGACGCATATTAGTCTGCTATGGTCAGTCGAGCGGCGTGTGTGCAAAAATTCGCGTCGAATTGAAATGGAGCAATGGATTAACATGAAATTCTGTTACAAACATGGAAAAACAGCCACAGAAACGCACACAATGTTGGTGCAGGTGCACGGAACAGACTCCGTGAGCAGAAAATGCGTTTACGACTGGTTCAAATGTTTTCGCGCGGGAAAGGAAACCATCGATGATGGGCTTCGTTCGGGTCAACCCACAACAAGTGTGACAGCCAACAACTTCGTACCCGCATTTTCTGCTCTATACACGTGTACCAACATTGTGTGCGTTTCTGTGGCTGTTTTTCCAAGTTTGTAACAGAATTTCATGTTAATCCATTGCTCCATTTCAATTCGACGCGAATTTTTGCACACACGCCGCTCGACTGACCATAGCAGACTAATATGCGTCGCTTTATTGCACTATTTGCTACGTGGCGTCTCTTCACAACTCTCTCCCTGCACGTGGGCGCATTTTCCCCAGATGTTGCTTTTGAGATACCCATCCATTCACTGAACTTTTTAGCCGCACCTTGCACATATAATAATATGAACACATTTTAGAGCAGCTACGTGGATGAATAGAAGAAACTTTTGAAATTTTAAAACTTCGATTTCTTTCACCCGGAGGCACATTATATTCTAGAAGCGATGTCCATTTACATCGCGATACAAGAGCAAAAGATATCGAAATTTTCTCTTCGGTGGTTTTTAAAATGAAATTCTGATAGGGATTTCTTTGATAGGTGTAGTCTCAGGAAAAGGAAATGCAGGTGCCTTTAAAAAAAATGTTGTAAACTTTAAGAATTTTTATCCCTTCACTCGGGGCGAGTGAACTTGCTGAAGTCAAAAGTTTTACAGAGTGTGTGCAAAATTAATAGAAAAATCTATTTAAACAATTGATTTATTTAAATAAGTGGGAATTGGATCAATAAAGAACATAACATTTTAGAAAGAAGCTTTTATAGGTTAACTTTAAATTAGAAAATTAATTCAGATTCAAATTAGTGTGTGTGTGTGTGAGAGAGAGAGAGATGTAAAATGAAATGCCAAATTTTCCTCTTTTTCACTATACATAACTGTAGAAACGTTATTTTAATATTTGATGTATTTTCAAAACCATGCACAGTTTTCTATAATATACCATTACTTTATTGTGTCTGTAAACGTAGCTTGAAGCAAAAATATTCACATTTGAAAAAGTATCAGAGAATCGTAGTTTTTTTTTCTTCTAATTTTTAATATTAAGTTATATTATGTTTTGAAATTCTGTTTTTCATTGTTTCGCCAAATACCCAATTGCATGTTGTTGTTTTTTGTTGTTGAAAGCTAAAGAAAAAAGATTCTGTTTAATGTATATGTAATATACAAGATAAATAAGAATGACCTGAAGTACCCTGAAATTTAAAATATGGACGAATCTAACTCATATTTTTAACAATTCTGTTATATAACTAGTCTCTATTTCAAAGGAAGACGTGTAAGACAATTGAACTAGCACAACTAAGTAATACCGAACAATTTATTGGAATCGCGGTCAAGATGTTATATCTACAAAATTTGTTTGAAAGGAAATTTAATCAACATTCCCAACTGATTGCTGGTCACTAAAGATAACTAGTACTTAAAAATTATGAGGGGAGAGAAAACGTTTAGAATGTAATGTGCTCCCTTAAAAATCATTGGTTTGTGATCGTGATACCTGCACCCATAAGAATATTTAAAATTACGATGAACAGAAATATTGTTTAGATATTTATTTTATCCTTTATATATTAATGTTTACTTTCAAATGTAGTGTCACTTCTTTTTATGTTTTTGTTGGGTTATTTGTTCGATAGTCAAAAAGAATTACAGTTATTAGAGAATGAAGTTAAAAAAGAACCATAAGATGTCCCTTAAAAAAATTTTAAGTACACTCTTTGAAAGTTATTTCATGTTAGCATTTTGTAAATATTTATAGACTTTCCTCTTATGTAATTTTATAAGCATTCTTTTACTAATCTTTGACTAAAATGTGAATTTCGTTCCATGAATAATGGACGAATTTCGTTCCATGAATAATGGACGAATTTCGTCCCATGAATAATGGGTGAGTACTGTTTAAGCAATTTTAATCTTGTGTATTGTTAGACCTCATCTCATCTATTTTATATATGTGTCCTTTAATCACTAAATTTGTGAATCTATTCTTTAATGGGGCATTTAAAGATCGAATGTTTTGTGTTCAAATAAGATTATTTTAATACAACTACATCTTCCTGTGCATGACATGCTAGCAAATGTTTTGAATAATTTGGGTATTTTTGGTATTATGTGATATTTTTTATTCGAGCTTTATTTAATTGTTTAGAGGATTTAATCTTTCATCCTCTATATGCTGATACCTTCACTATTGTGATGAATGCTATTTGGCATTATAAGATAATTGACAATATTTTAAGTTCAAATTCTACTTCTATTTCTTTTCTTTTTTTCTTTTTCCTTTTTTTCAATATCCTATTTATTCACTTTAATTTTTCATAGAAAAACATATAACTCTTATTATTATGAAATTTGTATCAAACTGAAAATAAATTTTTTTACTAATTATAGTGGGTACTTTCTCTTGTTATCTGTTGATTTGTGTTTCTAATCTGTTGATTTGAGTATTACTTCAATTATTTCTTATTTTCTATTCCTAGTATTGTAATAAAGAGAATTTTTGTTATTCTGGTTCATATTTTACTATATTTTTCATTTTCAAAAACAGTATACGTTGCATGGTTATTTCTGTACACTTATACTTTCTAAAAATATTTGGAAAAGTTATATACACTCCCAGACAAGTTTCTTAAATTGCAAATTCTTGTATTATTGTTTGAAATGATATATCTAATCATATTACTCTAATAATCATTTTATAAATCTCTACTCTATTTATAATTTTTCATATCATTGTTACTAAACTTCAGAACAATTAAAGCTAAAATTAATGTCATAGAAAGTGCAACATGTATGTTTGTATCTAAGTATATTGCCATGAAATATTTTGGCAATATTTTGAGAGTGATTAATGTATTTGAGCATAATTTTATTTTAAACTCTAAATTTGACATTCTCTGAAATAAAATTGCATTTTCAAAGTGAAAAGTAGAAGTGCTTCTGTCTTCCTGACATTACATAAATCAAAATTTAATCTATGTACATAGAAAGAAGGAAAAGCAATGCTGCCATTTCAGAATACAAGATTTGATGACATATCATTTTTGAAATTTATTCTGAGCATGTGGTTTTGATTTATTATTTTATCCTTTCCTCTTTTTAATTATTTTTATGTAGCAGTAGTTTCTTGATTACCTTCAGTTTTTACCAGGTCTTTTTTAAACTTTTTCTCCACGTTTGCATTGTTGCTTTTATACTTATATATAATAAATAAATCAAAATAAAACTCAAAAATCTGGGGACAGTTGAAGGAAACAAATAAAAATTGAATTATCTTAGGAAAAGTGAAAAGAATAGGAATAAACAGAAATGCAAAATATAAAAAAATGGGTAGATGGAGACCTAAAGATTAAATTATTAACATCTCTAATAATTTGCTCTCCAACAAGTAATGAGATATATTATTATACATATGTGAACATAAATTCCATTCAATGCTTAGAATATGCAGAAATAGTTGAAGGATTGTTATAGTTTCTAAAATTTAATGTATAAGTTTTTGCTATTATACAGCTTTTATAACAATCATTATTCAACAAGAATGAAAAAATGATTCAGTCTGAATAATTGAAAAAGACTGGATATAGGAGTGTAAAATGTTAAATGCTTTAAACTTTTTTTTTCATGCAGTAAAAGTGAAGATTTAAATGAAATGTCTTTAAATAAATTTCTAAATTGTGCCTTTTTTATGATTGTTTTTATTTGTATAATGAGAACTTGATTTTCGAGATAACTGTGTAATTTCAAAGAAATTTCAAGATTTAATAAATGAATTGAAAACCAAAGGCTAGCTTTGACGAAACAGACCAATTCGGGCAGAAGTGTTTCAGTAAAAGTGTAAATTGAAATTTTAAAAACATTCAAGACTGGATGTGAAATTAGTACTAATGCTGTATGATAGAATATAAAGTGTTTGATGTTTATATCATACTAGCAATGGTTTAGTTAGGTGTAGCAAGGAGGATAAACATCCTTGACATAGTTATTAGAGAAGTCAAGACAGAAACCATTTAGTTGTATTTAATTTTTTTTTTTTTTTTTTTTTTAGTTTGTGGATTTTTTTTCCTTCTTCGGGCTCGTAAAAATTAAAATTGTTCTAATTAGAAAAATATATGAGCTATAGTCTTTTTTTTTAAATCTAACTCGGGACAAATTTCTCAAAAAAAAAAAAGAAAAAAAGAAAAAGAGTTTGAATCTCCAAAACATAATTTGAGGTGTGAAAAGTTTAAGCCCTTATCAAGAATTTGTTTCGATGAAGAGGAGAGGGAGAGAGGTTTAAATAATATTTTATTGGGAAATGAAAAATAATCTATAAATTAACTTGACACAATGTCGCACAGTTTCTCTGGTGGTCTCCATATTCATACCGATTGATTTGACGCCAGCATCTTCTGAAGTCCATGTCAAATGCCTAGGAATAAAATTATATTCCTACTTTCAAGCATAAAATACTCAGATACTTCAGAATAAAGCACAGAAAGAAACAATTCTATTAGTTTTGTAAAGTGTCCGTTTCAAATTTTCAGTGTTTAATTCCTTTGGATATATATATATATATTTTAATATTAAGATTATTTAGGACTCTTTTCAATAGCTTACATGATTTACATACATTTTAATCTTTGAAAAAATTGCTCATTAAAAAAAAAATTGCTTTTTTTTTAAATGAGATCAATTGTGAATGCATAATTGTTTTATATTTTTTAACTCGAATAGCGGTTTTGTAACTATTCAAATGTGTTAATAAACTCTAAAATTGAAATAATCATTCCTAAAACTTTTCAAACAAATCTATCAAATTATCTTCACAGATAATTTTCCTTCCATTTAATTTTTTTTTAATTTAAAGTCTAATCTGTAAAAAATGATGCAAAGTATATTATAGAAACTTAAGGAATTAACTTATAAGATTTCCTTGAATAAGTTATGAGAGAATTTATCCTTGGTAAGATTTCCATTGAATAAGGTTAAACAAAATTTTCAGCCCTTCTTATTTCTGTTTTTCAATCAAAAGAATTTGTAAACAATGCATTCGTTCAGAAATTCAACAAATACTAAAAATATTCTTCTCAGAAACCTCTTAGACATTATTTACCTGAAAATAAAATTAAAATGAGTGATTAATAAATCATGAAATATTGCTCACCTCCTCTCTGATTACGAAATCTCTTTAACGTCTAGGAAATCTCTCGGGTGCCTGTTTCTTTGGTAACAGATTTCCTCTTTAAATGTGATCGAACACTGTCGGAAACACTTAATTCACACTTTTTTCTTTTCAAAAAAAATTATTCCAAAAATTCTTTTCAAAAAAGAATTTATAAAACTGACCGCTCTAGTGATTAACCAGTTTACTAACTGAACGTTAACTATCTTGCCAAAACACAATTAAACCCATGCCCACATTTCGAATTATATTTTGCAATATTCATTATATGAAGAAAATATGTTTTGTATAATTCTACCTATCTATTTTTAAATTCTTCAATAAACATAGACTTTGTTATTTCGTTATATTTTTGAAATGGACCCCCTCGTTCATCATGGCAAAGTAAAGAAAGTACTGTACTGAAATGAATAAAAAAACTGCTACGTTTTTACAGCGAGTATGGGCGCTTGTGTTAACCACATAGCAGTAATAAATCTCCCCCCCCCCAAAAAAAAAGGTCTGTAAAGATACCATGTTAGTCTATTGACTATGTTCACCAAAGACATGTTGTTAAGCCTAAACTTTACTAATGGAATGCGATTATAAACCAGTCCATAAGTACATTCTTTTTTCAGAAAAAATAAGTATATTATCATTATTCAAATTAATAGCTATAATTGAAATAGTTAAAATCAAATGATCGACAAAGGCGACTTATCTAGAATATGATATATATATATAAAGTTTTGAGAAGGAAAAGTCATAGAAAAGATTTGACTATCGGAGATTGAGAGAAAAATCTGCCTCCTGTGGCAATAGCGTCTGTCTGAACCAAACTTGTCTAATGGGTGACGTTTTTACTTGTTTTCAAGACCATGCTTGTCTCTCGCTTAAGGTGGCTGTCCTCAGCACTCACGTCTGTCACTATCGCGCCTTCACAGCAACTACCCTTGCAGTAAGGCTCGAACAACACAGGTGTCATCAGGGGAACTTATCACAGCACAGGACATGCATCTTGTTCCATTAACGCCAATTAATCATTTTCTCTTGGAAGAAGAGCGTCACCTGTGCCGCTCTGAACCTGCATACAACAAAATAAATGTTAACCCTCAGTCCTATGCCATGTTGATCGCTACTTATGTTCTGACAGCTCTCAGAATTTAAAAATTCAGAGTGGTCTCGTCAATTACTCGCATATTTGGAATAAAGATAAATTTGTGCTTTAGGCACGTCCCCCCCCCTGAATAGAATGAAACCAAAATAAAAACACAGAGTCGCAATTGCAGTCACAAAATCTCAGACCGATTTGAAGTATTTAAGTTACGGCGTTCGTTGAGTTATCGCGTTTACCTGCTTCCAAAAGGACTGATAGACAGACTGTCAGACCCTTGCCGGATTTAGCTCAAAATTTGAGGATTGTCTCTACCCTATGGATGTTAAATACGCTACCAAACTTAAACATCCCGTTCTTTTTGTTTCATAATAACCGCGGTAGCTGATATTCGAACAGATGGATTCCGCCTGAATAGAATATGCTCAAATTTCACGGAGATTGCAAATTTGGTGTCAGAAACAAATAACAAATTTCATAGCTCAAAGATTTTTTTACTTATCTTTGTCGCAGAGTGATAGACATAATGCAAAAAAATGTCTTTTTCGGACTACAGGAAGTTTAAAATGCAGAAAATTATCAAAAATCGCCTTTTTTAAATAGTTATAATATTTTATCTTCACTAAATAGGCGAGGAAATAAAATAAAGTAGCGCCAAAATAGGAAAGATTTTTTTTTTTTTTTGGTTTATCATTGTTGTTTTCATTTTGAGAATCAGGACTGGTTTTACCATAAGGTAACTGGACAACCAGCGAGTTGTAACAATAGAGGGGGGGGAGGTTCATTCAGACCTCAATATTTGTGTCAAATATTCATAAAATTACAAGAAAGAAGTTAATTTCTCATTGATCACTAAAACCATTTTTTTTTATTAATAACATTGTATATTTAATTTTATAATTAAAAATTTTTAAGAATTATTTTATTTTTAAAATTAGAAGAAGAATATAGGAATGAAATCATAAACATTTTTCTTTTTTCCAGGCAGTGTAAATATTACTTTACACGAACTTGATTTGAATATTAGCCTGCGTGTAAATATTGTCGCTTACATCCACTGTTAACAATCATTACGAATTTACAGATTTTGCAGAAAGAAACAAACAACAAAAATCGCTATCAGTAACGTTTATGATCTTTCCCCGTTCATCTAAAACAGATGTATGATCTTACGGGTTTTATGAAACAGGTGGGGGTGGAAGAGCCATCGCGGTCATTGCTGCTTGAAAAAAGTATCCTCATTTCTTGAGATTGTGGAAAATCAGAATAGCAGCTGCTGGATTGTTCATTAAATGAGGATGTACGGGATTACATTACTAAGGAATAAGTGAATGCATATAAATGAAGAAAGAAAGAAATGTTTCTCAGCCAGTAACAAAAAAGGGCGATGAAAAAAACATGAAGCTATACATATGTCCCAGATAAGGAGCGGGGGGGGGGGGAGAATATAGGGCATATTCATCATCCATGACGATTTTTTTTCGCTTGTAATATCTGTAAATTTCAGATAGGTAGTGGCTCATCGGTTGTTCAGTGAGGATATTCATCCACAAACAAATAAATAGGTAGAAAAGTTTTTTCTTTAATTTCATTTTTTACACTAAGCAGATTGGGAAAAATTTTAATTTGAAATAAACTGTTTTCGAAAATGAATAATGGTATTATTTCAGGATTTCTCAAACTATAGTGCTCATATCATGAATGGAATATCCTGTCATTTTCAGTGGTATAATTTTTATAGAATATTAATGTATAAATAATTATGCAGAATAAATGTAAAATCGCCTCTTGGGGCTATTTTGTTTTACTTTTAATTAATCATGCACGTAAGTGCTTTTCGTTTTTGCTTCCTTTCCTTGGATGGGCACTTTTAGTGGCGACCACACTGGTAGTATGATATAACAGCTCTTGCGTGACTTTTTTTCTAAAATGAAACAATACAAATTGCATTAGAGATCCGTTTTCTATTTTCGATAAAATAATAGATAATATTACATTTCAAGAGAGGGGTTTCAAGATATATATATATAAAGAAAGTGAATTGTAACAATAAAATTTTCAATAATCAAATTTTTTCGAAAATGGATTTTCAGCCATGCCATTCATTTCTGTCTGTGCTTTCGTCAATACGGAAGAGTTGAATATGTTGATGCTCTACAAAGATGATAATATTTTACAAGACAAATTGCTTACCTCAGATTGATATTAAAAAATTTTATTACAGTTTTAATTAATTAAATATTAAAAGATACCTTAACATTTTCCCCTGAATAATTTCCAAAAATATTCTGACACAAAAAAGATCTTTTACGAAGGGGGGAATAGATCGTATCCATTAAGTAAAAATCTTTTCTTGAATTTTGTCATTTTATAAAAAATAAGATTTTTTTATAATTTTCAATAACACGTTTTGTTATTTACTGAAATTCTCACCAGTTTCGATAATTTCGTGCGATTTTCAGCTGTTATCGAATGCAACGGCGGCACCCTCCGTGTGAGTTGGGTGAGGAATGAGAAGGATGGCTGCGGACCACGATAGCTGGCGTGTACTGAGAGAATAGATTAACCGGTAAATGACATTTTTAATTCCGAAATAATGTCTTACGAGAAAGGTTTCCTTAAAAGTTCTTTTTAATCTATTTAAATCTTATTTTAAAATAAAAGAAACAGGTGCATTGAAACGACGCGGTTTCAATCTTTGAGATGTTTAAAAATACTTTGAGAGGAAATCGTGAATGCCAGGTTCATTCAAACGAAGCACAGCCTCCTTTTCCGATGGCTAACCGGCCGCTCACTGAAGGCAGCTAGCTAAAGACAGAGAGCCTGGCTGCGAGTTGAGTCTCACTCCTGTTGAAATAAATGAAGACAAACCCCGACACATGAAACTGGTTGCAATCAAAAAAGGTCATTCGTCGTATTAATCTTCTTCAAAAGTAAATTTTAATATTTGCTACAGCATACTATCACCATTATTTATTGCAAAGTACAAAGCTCCTAAGTTTGAATGTGTTGTAAAAGTTTCTTTTGGTAAATGTATGGGATAATACAAGTTTTGAATGTTGTATTCCTTGATTGTAATCGTCCCTTTTAAGATATATCTATATTATAAACCACGGGAAGGGGTGGCAGAAATTAGATGAAACAACGGGAGTTCGCTTCTAGAACTGGTTCTATGTTTAGGAGCATATTAAAAACTGTGAATCTGGGCAGACAAGCCCCGGGAATCGGATTTCTAATGAGAGTCCATTGCAATCTTGCACGATGGTAATGCTTGAGCTTGCTTTATAGGTAAGCACTATTCACAGCGTCAAAACAAAAAACACTAATGCTGTTTAAAACAGACAGGTTGTCAACTAGGTTGCTTAGTATGTGCTCAAAATGTATCAGCAGAGGGGGCAGGAAGAGAAAAATATTCGGTATAATTTCCTTCAATATACATTTGTGTTAAAAATATAATTATTTAAATAATGTAAATTATTTAAATAATGTATGTGTTTTTGTAATTATATAAAAATATAATTATTTCTTTAATATCCAATTTCTTGTTAAATTAAATGTTTTTATCACATTAGTTTTTGTTGAGCGATTACTGATTCGATTATTTTATTGTCACTTTTACTATTGATTTACTATTTATAAAGATGCAAGCACATTAATGCACACGGAATTTTTCTAATTCGCACTTGAGATAGAATTAGTCCGTTTCGTTTTCCAGCATGTTTTTTATGAGATTCTTAACAGGAAAATTAAAAATCACGTACTGTCATTGATTATTCAAAACTAAAAACGATTTTGAAAAGCATTCTTTTATTAATTTACTAAAATACATTCTTTTTTTTCCCTTGAATTATTTTAATCTTGAAAGAAATTATTTTTCCATATTCACTACATATTATTATTAGTACTGAGTCAAAAATAATGAAAAAATTGATCAACTTTTAATTAGGTTCAAAAACCTTCTAGGTCGTGTATAACCATTAAAAAACATAAATTCGAAAATTTTTAATTTTCAATAAATTTACAAATTTTTAAACCTTAACATCTCAGAATATGAGTGAAAAATCGATTACAAAATTTCTTCTTATAAGGCCTCACACGGCAAAATACCGTCTACACTTTCGTGGACAAACGACCACGAAAGTGACATCACTTGAGCATTTGTTGTCTGGTAAACCTAAAATTGTAGGTGTACGTTATGGTTTATTTATCGCTCTTTATTCATTACTCCTACTTAGTTGGCGTTAATCGCATTGCACACTACGTCACTGTCAAAGTTTCACATGATTGATTAAATTTCGTTTGAAAACGACATTTCTGTCACTAACGTCTACATTTTAAAGCTGGCTTAAAAAAGCTTACGATGACGACAATTTGCTTTATCGGTTGCCTGCGGGCATAAATTGAAGACTTCCATGAAAGTGTAGGTGGTATTTTGAAGTCCTTTACAAGTATAGTAAAAGATCAAATTAAAAAAAGATTAAAATGAAATCTGCTATGCATATTTCAATGTATCATGTCAGAACATGATTTCTTGAACGGCCATGCACCACGTGCTCGTGCAAGTGAAATTATATTTTTATTCTTATTAATTGTTTCATCGAATTAGTAACTTTAATATTGCCAACTATAAAAAAAACTTTATCTTGCATTTATTGTTCAAAAAAATAACACATTTCCTATTTATTTCATTTTATATTATCACGTACTCAAAAAGATATTTTTCTAAGTTTTATTTGTTGTAGTCATTAACTTTTTTTAATCAGAGCTTTTGTAAATGCAATGGCAACACGTTATTAAAAGCTGATTATTTTTTTTGAAGTGCTCTTGCAGATAGTAAAATTTTTATTTTTCGCCCACGAATTTTTGTTGATGCTAAAAAACCTCATCCGAAAAACAACATCATGTTTTGACATAATAATAAGAGCATTTTAAAATAATTAATAAAGGGTTTTGGGATTTTCTGGGGCTTATCTTTAAAAAAAGGTTTGAAATAGTGAGATCAATGAAAATTTTTTGAATAAAAATAGACATTAAAATTATATCATAAAAATTTGAATAATTATAAAAAATACAATAAAAATAGTGCATTTTCTGCAATTTGAAAATTACGTAAAATGTCAATGGACCGAAAGGAAAAAGCATTGTGTGACCTTTCAGATCTGAAACCAAAACCAACAACAACAAAAGTTTCGGAAAGGAGACATGTGTATACTGAAATTCTCCTCCAACTTCACAGTTCCTTTCAGGATAATGGAAAGTCGGAGGGGATATCTTTCAGAATTTTGCAGACTTGAAAGAAGTAAGATACTGCGATTTTTAGCATCAATGGTTGTTATCCCCGGTTTCTAGATGTAGAGAGTACTAGATCCTAGAAGAAAGGAATTAAATTTGTTTAGCGATTAAGGCATCGATTACAGTGTCGTATCGATTTTTCATGCGTGATAAAACGAAACTGACTTCTGTGCATCAGTTCATTGCAGTGAAGTAAACTTCGAACCTGTTACAACTATTCAGAAAGAGTGCCTCCTAGTTGCTGAATGAATTGTCTGTATATCAACAAACAGCCTCTATTATAACAGATCATGATAAATTATTTCATTGTGTTATGTTTTTCAGATCTCCATCTACTGAGAGACACATCTCCAATCTTTGCAGTTGATCTTAATGATTAATTAATTCACAGAGAATGTATAGATTATTAGATTAGAAATGCTTGTAAATATCCATAAAAGTTTTAATGCTCATTTAACTTATAGTCTCTGACGGATGCGTTATTTTCCGTTTCTCTTCTTTTCCTTGATAAGCTCATATCGAAATCCTTAATATTCCGTTTTTGATCGAAAATTCTTAAGATGAAAATTTTAAAGCATTGTTGAATCTTGTATGAAATATAATATGTCCCAATTTTTTATTATTGGTATTAAACTGGGCAAATTTTGGACTTTGTTGTATTGCTTATGTGAAACTCTGGAATGGCAAAGCCAACGGAAGCCTAATCGAAGCCAACACTAATAACAATATAAAAATTATATACGCAAAATTTTTATTGTGTAAGTTGTTTTGAAGATTAATATGCAGAAATATGCGCACAATGAATTCAAGTATAGTCTTGAGAAACAACCTCTTACGTGAAAAAAAAAGTTAATTTGTATTCAAAAATTTTCAGTTGATTGATACAGAAAAAAACATACCATAAACAAAAAATCCATTAAGATGCAAGAAAAATAACATTTATGTTTTAAAAATTGTTGAATGCCAAATAATAGCAATTTTGTTTTTATTTTATTTGCAAACTTCTTTTAAAAAATTGTACGCTATTTACAGTTCTATGGTCTTAAATATGCTTTTAAGAATCTTTAAAAGATAAAAATGTATAAAACATTAAAATGCAAGAGTTTAAAGTTTCAATTTCGTTGGTATATTGAGAATCGTTTTTGTAACACAATCAGTTTACTAAAGAAGAACAGACAGAGAAAAACTGAAACCACCGAAAACTTTGCGTGTAACTACTTTGTATGGCAACAGCTAATGGAATGCTGTTTTTATTCTGTGGTATGTGGTTATTGGCAGAAGTAATAGCGGACGTATATACCAGCAAATACTGCCGCTTTAAAATCGGAATCTTTCAGCCAACCAGGTGAGAGAATAAAGACAATTTTCAAGAAAGGAATATTTTTGTAACTAAAATTAGCCAAGAATACTGCCAATCCTTCAAATTCAAGAATCATCTTTTGAAATTGTGTGTGTTGTGCTTGGGGTAAGTGACCAATCAAAGCGATTTGGTATTGGAGCAACATTCCTAGTTGTCTGTTCACTCGGATGACATTTTATGGTAGCTATCAAGGTTGTTTTTAAATACTTTTCGAATTCTTTGGCGTATTTTCCCCATCAAACTAAGGAATACCTATTTGTTTTCGATCGTTATGTGTGTGAAATATTTTCCTTCGCCTTATTTGCTTTAAGGTACGTTTACGAATTGGTATTGTGTTTAAAACGGATCGTGTTGACGTTGGATTTTAATCTGGGGTCCTAAATGCTTATTGTTGTATAATATTTTCTGCACATCTGCGTTTGAACAGCAATATATAAATAAATTTCTGATTGATGTCTGTTGACTAATAAAGAAAAAATAGAAAGAAAGTTAAATCTTTAAGAAGTTGAGTACATATTGTTGCTAATTGTTTTTAATTTTAGTTTTGGTTTCGATGTTAAAAATGGTTAGAAAATAATTGGAAGGTATCTGATTTCTATTATTGTTTGTATTTATTTGTATAATATTCAAATTGGAGAAAATACATGATGTTAGTTTATATTGATTTAGTAGTCTAATTTTAGTGTTTAGAAAAGGCTTTTAAACTTTAGTTTTTTTTAAATGTTTTATTTTAGAATAATTTTTTGTTCATCAGTTTTATTTTATTTATATATGGTTTTTGAAAACTGTTGAAATATTTTCTAATGAATGAATTCTTTAAAAATATTCTTTTTTTATGTAATATATATTTTTATTTCTCTGGAAATCAAAAACATTGTAAATGAAAAATTTAAAATGGTAATATGAAAATGTACTTTTTGCTAATATTGAGCCAAAAATAAATTTGTCTAATAATAAATTATCCTCTAACATAAAAATAATATTACATTCTTTATTTATAAAAGTTTTAATCTTAGCCTTCAAACTCTTTAATATCTTAATTATTGAAAACAATATTTTCATTTTGGTAAAATCCTGAATATATGTCCATGCAGCATATATCTTCGAAAAAATACTATTTTATCCACCTCAATAAATAAAATTCTTGTAATTAATAACTTTATATCAATTAATTAACATTTTAAGCACATGATTGCAATTCATTATTCTAAATTTTTAAAAGGAATTCATTCTTTTCAGGAAATTCATAAAATGTTGGCTATGATATGGCGACAGCTCTGTTAATGGAATACACCGTTTTCCTGCCACAGATTCTGCCTTCAACTAAAGTGATATACAATGTGCCTTCTCTGTTGAATGTTTTGTTGTGTTTCTGCAATGTGTGCCATGTAGTGGATTAAACTTTGGATACCTGTCACTTCAAAAGTTCCAGAAAAATGTTCCATTCGAAAGTGCCTAGTTCTTTGTTTCCTAATATCCTTAAATTCAGCATCCAACATGCGTAAGAAAAAGCCCTTACGAGATTTTACTTTAGTCTTACAAGCAGTCGACTCTTCACCGACTGAGTCAGTGTTGTAAAGTCGAGGCTAAAGTGAAAAAAAATATTCTAAGTTATTTCTAAGCTTTTAATCTATCAACTTGTTGGTAATGTAAGCTAAGAGTTTGGGCAATAGAAAAAAAATTGGGGGAAAGCATCAAAACTTCAACACTTCAGTACCTGTACATATGCTAAATCAGGACGAAAACCGCAACAAGCCAAAATTTTTAGTGTTGAATCAAAATGCAATCGTCAATGGTACTCACCACTCTTATTCTGAAAACGGCATGCCGCCGATGATTCGTGACAATACTCCACATGCACGCAGGGATGTGGGAACACCAGTGTCGTGTACTCGTGTGACAACGGAGCTGGGGGTCTCTGTGGCCTCTGCTGTATACTCTGTGGCTACTACTTCTGTCAAACGGGCAGAGTCGCTCCATCGTAAAGGGGAATGTGGGAATGGAGCAACTCCACCAGGACCCCCAAATGGCTCCGTTAAATCTTCTCGAGATGGATACCGTGAAAAGGCACTGGAAGAGATTCGCAATAGTCTCAAACCATATGCCACATCTGATCCACATGGTGAAGGAATATATGAATTTAGCAGTGCAAGTAGCAGTGCTAGCGAAAGCAGTGGCGCTAGTCAAGCTACTACTAACTGGAGTTCTAATGGATTGAATCAGAATCTCAATATGCAACAAGCTTTCAAGCATCTCATTGCTGCAGGACATAGTGAAGTAAGGTTTTTTTTTCATTATTATTATTTATCTTGTTCATTTTAATACTTGTGGAAATATCATCTTTATTATAGATTTTGGTTTCTTTAGATTTTTTAATGTATATTTTTTATTTTATTTGAGGCTTCACTGAAATTTAATTTATTGTGATACAGTTTAGAAGGTTTCCCCCCCTTTCTAGTTGTATTTTCTTTAACATTTTTAACATCTTGTCAAATTATTATAATTGAATTAGGCATTGGTTTTTATCTAACAACTGTTATTTAAATTATGTTACAATGAGATATTTTGTTATATTCAAATTAGCATTGTTAATATTTTTTAAAAATTTTAAATGGATTAAATGAAATAGATTCCGTTTCAAACTTATCCGTTAATTAATATTGCTTTAAATTAGACTGATTTTATTATGCATGCACATTGCATACATAAAAAATACCCATTCTTCTGCTAAACTTTATTTATTTTGCTCCTTGAAAAGATATGCATTTACATTCCAAATGTTTTTAGAATCTAGCTGGTTGAAATAGAAAATTATTAGAGGTTAATTTATTGAATGCAATTTTAAAATGTGAGAAGAAAGAAAAAGTTGTGGAAAGGAATAAACAAAGGGGAGAGGGGAAACAAATTTCCTAATCAAAATTTATGATAAAATGATGAACTAAAGTGGCTAATTGTTGTGTGCATGCATATGATTAATTTTTAAAAAATATTACCGCATTTATCTTGAGATTACTTTTTTGGGTAATTGTATGGATAATTTTTAAATATTAACAAATTGTGATTTTTTTTTACTAAAGAAAATATTAACTCGTAACAATTAAAATTAAGGAAACATATAGTTTTAAATTTTGCATTTTGTTACATAAATTTTGAAATTTTATTTAATTTCTCATTTCTGATTTTTAAAAAAGCTGTTTATTTCAAAATCAGCATATTTATGTGAAAAATTATAATAATATATTATTAAAAAGAATTATACTTATATTTATATTCTAAATTTATTATATTTGCATATTTCTTTAATTTGGTGTGATAATTCATTTTTACCATTTGAAGTTGAAAAATTTAAAGCATGTACTGTTCATTTAAAATTAAAACATAAAGAAATATTCTTGTTGAGGTATAAATAAATTTGTAATGTTTTTTGTATCAAGATTTGATGTGTTTAAAAAAATTTTAAATAAAGTTATTATGGCTGTGTATTTATGTGTATATATTCAACATGTCCTCGTTAATGATAAGGCTGCCAAATTTTATTCTTTAGGATAAGAGAAGTAATACAAGCACATTTTTAAAGTCCATAAGTTAATTAATTATTTATATAATTAGAAATTAAATGAGATTTTTATTTTTCTGCATTAATGTTGGAACAAATTATTTTGTAAAAATATTTTAATGCTATCTTAAAATTTTTACCTTTATTCCCAATTCTTTTTTTTTCTTTTTATTCTTTTTGCCCCAATTTTTCTCTTCCATTATGAATTCTTTCCAAAATTTAACTTAGATAATTTTCAGATGAGAACATAAAATTGATCTACTCTTATCTCTATTTTTTAAAGTTTCAGCTTCGTATCTTTTGGAATTCTTAAAAATGATTGAAAGTAGATATTTGAGCAATGCCTGGAAGAGCCAAGATACCTTTAATTTTTAAATAATTGCAAAGCCTAAAGATAATCAATCAAATATCATAATAAAAGGGTTATGTGAATTTTTACAGAACATTTATTTTTACATTAAAAATATTTTAAACAATATTGACTATTTATAAATTAGTTGTATATAATTATATATATTTTTTTATTGAAATGCTTTATTAAATAATGTTTCGAAGTCTAGTTTTGAATCCATTGGAATTTTTTCCCCTCCCGATAGTGAGGATAAACAAAATTAGCTGTATAAAAACATCAACTATGAAAATATGGTTTTATCAGTTTCAAAAATTTAGATTTTTAATATTTCACTTTCAGAAGTTTAAAATGAAAATTCTTGTAATTCATAATAACTAGACAGAAATCGATATGTATAATTCAAATACTGTAAGTTCAAAGGTGCAATAGCATAAAGTTAACATTTTATTTCTCAAATATATAGTAACTGCAAATGTAATTCTTTATGTTTAGTAATTTTTCAATAATTTATTATAGTTTTAATTATTTTTAAAATCTTTTACATGATTATAAAAGAGCTTTATTTGTTAGATTCCTATGCATCACCAAATATTGTTTTTTCTTATCAGAAATTTTATTACTAAACATTTTTAATTAACTTTTAATATAATTGCTTATCATACAAGTTTAAAAATTGTATCAAATATTAGTTATGATTTAACTCCCCCCCCATAATGAGTCTAGTTTTTAAAACAAAATGATGATATATTTCCCTACGTTTGATCTTGATTTTGCTTGGTTTTGTTTTTTAAACTTTTATTTTCCAACTATTTTTGGAAAGTCTTAGTCTTTAGATATTAATATATTGAATGCCTTCTTAATCTGTGGATAAATAAAATTAATTTTAAATATTTCTGCTTGCTAAATTTCAGTACTTTATTGTACTTATTATTGAAATATGCACACACATAGTTTCAAGAATAGTTTTTTCTTTTATAAATGAAATTTTCAAAAAGCATTTATATATTGAAAGTAGCAACTGAAATATAAAAATTAATATATCAGCAAGGAATTGAATAATTTGCTTTGTATTATTTATTGATGAAAATTAAATAATAGAACTCTAAGCAGTTTTTAAATTGTAATGTCATTTTAATTTAGAAATTAAATTTTTTCATTTGTTTCCTCCGATAAATATTCTGTTAATAGTGCTTCCTTGGTACTAATATACTTGCAACCTTTTTAGTGGATTTTATGAATGTAATTGCTGATAAAATATTAATCTGTTACTTATTATTTTCTATCTGACTTCAAGATATAAATAACCTATCCAGTTACATTTATTCATTTATTTCTTATTTTATACTTTTTGCTTCTAAATAATTTTCAATTTTATCTGAATTGCAGATAAAAATTAAATGTATTTTGGTATTTATATTTTTTTAGCTCGTCTAGATATTTTTATATTTCCTTGTGACTTTAAAAGTATCTAGTTATTACTGTTTTTTTTTTGTATATATATTTTTAAATGATATTACTTTTATCATCTAAAAAGAAAAGCTTATTAATTTATTCTGGCTTAATTATTTTTATTCTAGTTTATAATCATCACAAATGTTCATTATTGAAGACAATATAAATTTGGATACGAAAGTCAGTAATTTACAATGGCTTTTCTAATATTTTCAGGTTAAGATAGGTATTTAATTAAAAATTTATTTCTGTTTCATTCTTTGCCTTAAAAATTATTTTTATTCGAATTTCATCTACTCTTAAAACGTATTTTATTTTATCATCTGATATTGCTAAAAAATATTTAATCTTTGATTTATTTCAATATTTTTAATTCTTTTTGAATATAATCTAAATTATCTCTACTCAAGACAGGTTAAGTTAATAGTATATGAAACTTAAAAAAAATATCATACTATTTAACGGGGTAACAGTTTGAAATGATTTAAGCACATTTGGAAATTTAGTGTCATATTTAAAGAGATTTTGGCTTAAAGTGCTTTTATATTTTCTGTAATAAAAATTTATTATCAAATAAGAAATAATTTTATTTTCAAAAATGTCTTTCCAAAATGTTTTCCTTCAATGGTCAGATGATATTTGAAATTTGATCTTGGTATATTTCAGAAGGAGAAAAAAAACTACTAGTTTGTAGTCTTGAGATGCTAATGGTGATTTATCTCTTTTATTACAAGTCATTATTCCATTTAATTAAAAATATATTGTTTTGATTTCTCATTTTCTTTCTGTTCCTTTTTTTCATATCCCAAAATATTTGTAAATGCCATCACTTTTAAAATTATTTATTGTTTTTATTTTCTGTATTTTTTATTTAATGCCCTATATGTACAAAATTACATATAGTTGTAATGAAGGAATGAAAAAAAGGAAACACGAAGAAAAGCAAAATTAATCAAAATGCTATCGCATAATAAAATCAAAGTGAAAAATTGAATGAGATAATAAGAACAATCTGTTGAAAGGAAAAAAAAATGAAGACCCAAAAGCTGTATTATTCATATTTTTCCAATTTCAAAACTCAGAACTTATTATTTAAAAAACGTGTCAATTCTTTGATTTCAAAATGTAATCATTTATTTTGTTTGAGACTCAGTTTTGTTTAGGTATATAAGTTTTGTTTAGGTTCCCATTTGGTAGAAATACACAAGTGCTCTGATTTACTGCCTACAGCATGCAAAATATTTTATTCCACCTTATCCAGATTTTTGTGTTTGCAAACTTTCTCATGATTTATTAATATTATTTCACTGAATAAGTAAATGCTTCTGTTTCTATACAGTATGAATCAAATTTAGTGGAATTTCATTAAAATAATTTTAAGGCATGCTTTTTTTACAGCTTCTTTCAAAGAAGCAGGGCTTACTGATTTGAAGAGGAAATAAATATTTTCAGAATGAGTCCATGAAGTAAAAAATCATCAAATTTCAATAAATGAATTTCAAACAATGTAGGTTTTGAGGGAAATTAATTCAGTAAAGCTATTTGGAATTATTAATGCCACTATAACATTTCTTCACAGTAAAATTTGTGGTTTTTATTTTCCAGTTGTACATTTTACAGATTTTTTACTTCTGTTATAAGCTTTTCAGTTTCTTTGACAGAACTGCATAGTTGGAGAATCATGAATTCTTTCATCTAAATTATTCCATATAGTTGTGCTATATGGAATAAATATAAAATTAAAAATTTATAATGTATACCAAATTCATTTCAAAAAAATTATTAATTACAGCAATTTTTTTTCAAATTAAAAATATATATACATGTGCAGCTTAAAATTTGTGATAGTTGAATGATGTAATTTTAATTGAATTATATATATATATATATATATATATATATATATATATATATATATATATATATATAATATTAGTTTAAAATATGTGACATTTGTATTAACTGTTTTATTTTGTTAAGCAGTGCCTTATTTCTTTTTAAGTTTATATTTTTTAAGTTTTCATCAGTAATAAAATAAAAAATGGAACTTGATTAGTATTTCACCTGAAAATAAAAAATATGTTAATCATGTAATAAAAAAAAGTAAATTTATGGATTAGGCAACTTTTTTCATCTTTCTTTTGAAAATTAAAGATGAAATAATTAACTTGATTAAGTTAAAGGAATTAATCTGTTCCTAATTCTTAGTAAAATCAAGCAAAAGAGCAACTGTAAGACACATAAAAATGTGAATAATGCCATTATGTTATGAAGTGATCCAGTGTACAATCTTTTAAATATTTTCAATTTTTCCTGTCTTAACTACAGTTATTTTTCTCACTTGTTCTTTAAGCATCTTTCATTGTATCATTTGAACTTTTGAAAAAAAAAATACTAAAGCTTTTTAGTTATTGGTATTTTTCTAGATTTATTTTTGTTTTTCATTTTAATGCCTAAATATTTTTTATTTTTTGGTTTGAAAATATACGCTTTTTTTAGGTCTAAAGGATCATGTTTTAAGTGCTTTTTCATTTTATTATATGAAATGCGGGAAAAAAATAATGAATGAACCAGTTTATTTATTAGTAATAAGCTACCTGTTTTTTGTAACATGTTATTAAATTTTATTAGTAATTTTTTCAGTATTGACATTTTTTTTAACAGTCATAATGTGATGTTTATACTTATAATGTTTTTCTTCCTTACTGTTTTCAAATGATTGATTTCAAAATAATTACCCTAAGTGTGTGATAATATTGCTGCCAACACCGTCCTTAAAAGACAGATCTAGTTATAAAATAGCTTAAAATTTGTCATAAATTGGCTATTTAGCAGAAACATGTCTTATTGTTTTAAATTTTGAATTAAAAAAAATAGGGCATAGACTTTGATTTTAGATTTTGAATTAAAAAAAAATAGGATATAGAGTTTGATTTATATAAAAGTCGAAGTAAATAACTAAACTTGAATTTGTTATTCTTAAATTTTCCATTCTAAAAAAAGATATTAGAATACAAATAAAGTGTCTGATCATATTATCTAAATATTAGATTTTTCAAGTAAAATCTACCTTGGTGACACAATGTTATTTCAGCATGTATTGCATAAAATGGTAGCTATTTTCTCTTTAGTCTCTCTCTAAAATAATATTTCTTAACAAGGTAAGAGAAATGACAGTAGTAACGGTCTTTAATCTTATAAAGAACATGGATACCCAAAATCCAGATTTTTTTTGAACTACGCAATATGAAGAATTTTTTTTTTTTTGTGTGTGTTAAATGTTTCAATTATGAAGCATTGTAATTAGATATTTGCTCTTAAATTTTAAACAGATATCCTAGTAATATTTGAAGTGAAATTAAGATTACTGTAAAATGAAATTGATATAATTATCTTACTTATCATACTACAGTTTGGAGGAATCAGTATACTATAAGATCATATAAATGTTCTTAAAATGTATTAAAAGGACTTGAAAATTCATTTTATATTCAAATTCTGAATCTTTAAATGTGAAGAGAACTATAAATATTTTAGTCCGTTTTATGGAGAAAAAGAGGCACATCATTTAACTTTTTTTTTTTTTTTTGGTAATAGAATTGCGTTTATGTGAATCTGCATCTTATCTTTCTGAAATGTTTAGCTGTAAGCGACCAGTAAAGTTTTTAAAAATTATGAATTGATTTTATTTTCTTCAGCAGCGTAATTACCCAAACGTTTAGTTTTGAGAAGCGAAAGTACTCTTCTGTGTGCAAAGCCGCATTCCAGCATTCCCCCCCCTTCTTTTTCTGCTTAATTTCCTAGCCGCTGCCTTTTAGGTATTCGGTGTTATATTGTTCGGTTGTGACACATCTATCTTTTCCCTGCGTGTTCGTGACTGAATGCATCTTGCTATCGAGGAATGCAGAAGAGTGAGGAAGGAGACACTGCCCTTTTTCGTTCTTTCGGAGGAGGGGTTTAAAACCTTCGCTCATAACAGAATAGTTTTGGCGAACCAACCGTGAAATTTCGCCCTACCGATGGAGGGTATTTATTTATTACCTCGCTGACATTGTTGCCGAAGCGTTTGACCTTCCCGTTTCTCAGTGTCAAGGTTGCCTCTTTTTAATATCAGGTTCCTTTTTTTAAATTTTTTTATTCTTTTCGGATTGGAATTTCTTTGCCGACTTTATGACCACGCAAGTTTGCTTTTACATTCGCACGGGAGCAGTCGGCCGGACGTCTTAGCCATTTATTTTTATGTAGTTCCTCCTCCACGCTATTTTGTTTATGAAGCAATGTTAAGTAATGCCATGTTAGGTGGCTTCGTGCTATATATATATATATATATATATATATATATATATATATATATATACTAGCCTTAGATGACCAGTCGGTTCGCCAGTATTAAAATTCGCTAAAATGTTCAATTAATTTTTTATGTAACTGATCTCGAAACAGGTTTCTCGACATAATAATTGTAAACTTCACATTTTGATAGTCATATAATTCACTTATACTATTATATAGGCCTTAAGATGTTTTGTTCATTTTACTACTCTCTCTTTCTATCCGTGCCTCTGAATGTTAAATTTAATTTAAATAGAAATGATGAAACTGCAATAAATATAGACTTTTGTTTATTTGCTGAATCCGGTTTTTTTTAAAAAAAATAAAAAGTATGAGAAGTGAAAGCAGAGTCATTGAAGTCTTATGTGCACCACAGAATAATTTTCATAATTTATAACATCTCAAAGAATTATTCGGCAAAAATTCCACGGATTCATCATTGAATTCAGTATTTAGCTTTACATTTTAAAAGGGTATAAATGTCAATACAAACATTAATTTTTTAGTTAATAATATTTTAACAATTATGAAGTTTACATTTTAGACAGTCCTTTTGTCCGAAGGAATCGTATTCAGTGATTTTTCTTGACACTCCAAGTTTAGAATAAATATATTTTTATATCTTTTGTGATTGATTCTGACCAATTTATCAAGTTTTGAATATTACAATACCGAAAGAATCAACCTTTTCATAATCTAGGCCAATCACTCTTGAGAAATCTTAGAAGGTGATTGGTTTCTTTGAGATGGTCGACGAAGATCCAATATCGTCCCATTTATATGGAAGAGTGATATTGAAATTTTCATAAATCGATCAGCTTTAGAGATGGATGTACTTTATTGGAGTGCAAATCTTTTACATTTAGGATATTAGATTCTCGAGAATATTTTGTTAAATATGATTCACAGGGCAGAGGATAAATGAAAAAATTTTAAACTCATAATTATTTATTTCATTATTGAAACATTGGTATATATTTTTTAAAATGAATTTTTTGAGCTTTAAGATTATTTAAAAATCAGTTTTTTGCTCCATTCAATTTTTTGAGTGGTTTTGCTTCGAGGATATGCGCCCCACCCTCTTGTTGTTCAGCCAATAAGACAAGTTTTTGTTTCCATTTTATGAATGTTATGTATTTAAAGAGGCGTGGATTTTCATATTAGAACAATTAGGATATTTAAAATATTCACAAATTTTCTACTCATTAGATAATTGCCCTCGTTGTAAATTATAAAACATATTCCTCCGCCGTCATGAATTCTAAAATGATCTTGCCAGGGCTCATCCACGATCTTCATGAGATGTTGAAGATCCTGTTCCGATTTCGATAATATTATTAAGTTGGACAAGATGCTCTCACCCGTTCCGGGGTCATTTTCAAACTCGCGTGCTTTTCCGTTGCTCTCGGTGGACAGGGGACGCTAAGTTGGAATTGAGGCGTTTTTTCCCGAGAGTCATTTTCGATTCGGTTTCTGCCATGGAACCTTAGACTTGCTTGGAACTGACACGCACCGGAGGGAGTCTGAGTGTGAGAAGAAAGCATTTAAGTGACGCACTGTTCTTGTTCGTTCGGTTTTACTCGATGTTGAATTCAACAGCATGTTAGAAAATAAAATCCCCACCTTTGTTCTTGTGAAGGCTTGGTGCTTTTGTAGTCATTGCTTGTACAGTACTCCCCCCCCCCGAGTCCAGGAAAAATATTCTTTTTCAATATATTTTTGGCCACTTATCTTCGTCTCTTTCAAAGCTGTTTTTTCCCATATTTCTTTTTCACATTACTTGTTTATATGTTTAAAGAATGTAGATGTCAGCCTTCATAGTGATGTGCTCATTGTGAAGTTTTCTAACAGGGTGGTTTATTTCTACCTAAATTGTTTTTTATTATTGGAATACAACATTTGAATCGTCGTCTTCAGAGAATCATAGTTTACGACAGGTTATTTGGATGCATCTTAAGAACGGTGGTAGTGGGGGTAGGGGTAGGGATACAGATTTTCGAGACCGCTGATTCGAGAGGTAATAGGACAGTGTTCGGTTCAATAACGATTGTATTGCAGCATATTAATGCCTTCGGGATTTCTGCAATATCGTTCAATGATTCAAAGTTATTTGATAGATGCCGAACTTTAAGATCAGAAGAGATAGATTTTTGCTTCCCCGTGATACTATTTACGATGCCTTTCTTTCTTTCCTTTGTACACTTTTTGAGGAATAAATACAAAGGAGTAGAATCGTAATAAAAACTTAATCGTGTTATTTTTAAGAAAGTCGTATTTCATGTAGGGGCTATTTTATGAAGAAAGCGTCTGAACCCGTTCCAGCGGTGCATATTGTCGGCCCCGTTGCTTCACTTTAAAACAATCATTCATTAAAAGGATGTCTTCTAGATTTAATCTTGGTAGTCTTTGAAATGCTTTCTTCGTGAATTGGCATGCATTGATCTTGTTGAATTTTTGCATTGGTGATTTTAAACGAAAGAGAAAACTTACCTCCTTGGATTGGTGTGTCTTTTTTCTTATATCGTGATTCCTTTTGAAATGTCCGAGAAAAAGAATTCGGACTATTATCAGTCCATTGGTATTCGTGTCCATTTGTCGTTCTGTAACGTCACTGCGTAGCGATGTTTGTAGCAGTGTTTGTTTCTTCGAAATCATCATCATCATGCCGTGTTGTTACCACTTTATCAGGCATTGCGAACATTCCTAGCACGCCCTTTCGGATCCCCAAATAAGTGATTATGAGCTTTCAAGCTCATTCCAGCGGTGTGGTGGCAAGGGAATAAATGACCTTAGACTGCCGGCTGACAGAAATTCTTCGAACGGAATTGTAGGAAATAAATATTTCAAATTTCGGTTTCCTCCCCCCCTCCCCAAACAAAAAGTGAAATACTCGAGTTACGTGGGCACGTCTCATGAGCGACTTAACTGTCGTTCCGTGGATTTTCTCTTCCCGCCACCGTTGGTTGATTAGTGGCGTGACTTTCGAAAATCACGTCACATTGGGTCGTAGACTCTTGAAATGGTTTGTGATTAGAAAGAAAGTTATTTCAAAATAGAGAATATTAATTTTTTTGCGTAATGTTTGGCACAATAGTTTATTATCTTATTAACCGTCGCTTCAAACAAGTCTGTGTGGAAGCACAACTTTAAAACGGATTCATGTTGGGTTACGAGGCATTAAAATTTTTTCTCGGAAAATTTTTAAATCTGTTTTTTCCCCTTCTTCTCCCTTCTGTAAATGGCATGCATGATTTTTTTTCTTTCTCCCGAGAAGCTCCCAATACTGGAGTCAGTCGATCTCGTGATATCCAGTCAGGCCTGCAACCTAAGCAATAGGGGCTCAAGGTTAATTCCTTGTTTTCGTAAAATGAATTGGAATTTTTTAAAGGAACCGGGGGAAATATTTGAAATGTACATTTCATTTAAAGCATTAAAATTTTTTATGCCATTCTTCCGTTTATTTATATTTTTAATGTTCTGCACTTTCATGTTGTTCAAGTTTACTGAGAAGTTTATAATTTGGGTCGGGAAATGTTTAGATTATTTATTTATAAAAAAAAAATACTAACGATTGGGGCATTGAAATCGCGCTTATTGCGTGTTGCCGAATGGCAACAGTGAAATATAAACAAGTCACTATATGAACGGCTTAAACTGCTTCATTGAATCTTTTTACTACGGCACTTAATTCGATTGTTCGCTGATTAATGAAGCTCAGAAATGTTATTAGAAATGCTCTCTATAGGGCTCAGCAAAAACTGCACATTCAGAGTAAAGATGTAAAATAAATAAATAAAAATGGGCATGAAACAAAGTTTAAGCGGACTGGAAAAATAGACTTAAATTGTTATGACTTATCCATAGAAATTAGTGACCAAAACTTATTATTTTACTGAAATGATTCTTGTATTTTCCAAAAATTCGAATTATTACCTTTCTAATAATATCAATTTCACCTTTTTATAATGTTTTCTTTATTTGAAATATTTTTAAAAAAAATTTGACGTACATTTTGTAACAGTGTATGATGTTATGAAATTCAAACTCATCCATCAAAACATTCAGTCATGGGCATTCCGGGCGTTTCCGAGACAAAATTCTCACTTCCGGCTTTTTTTTTTTTGTATTTATAAGTTTGTACGCTTAATAAGTTGTTTTCATTTATTCATTAAAATTAAAAAAAAAAGAATTCCACAATGATATTTTATAGGCTTTCAAAATTGAATAATCTGGGTGAACAAGCTGATGGCTGGTTATAAAATCTCTTGATCGCTGTTGATTACTGTGCATAGATATGAAATCAGAAACTTTTCAGTTTGCAATTCATTAATGTAGTTGCACATTGGAATGGCACATCAATGTAAGATCATTGCTTATTTCCCCTTAAAATGACTCCCTCGTTTTATTAACTGGAAGTGAAGAAAAATCCGAAACATTCACATTTATTTGCAAGTAGTTTGTTGTTCATACGAGGTCAACCATTCCGGTCAATAGTTTACTTTCTGATGACAAAGTTGAGACAACATTGGCTGGGCAATGGCAAATAATAATTTCCACGGTGCAACTACTTGCCATCGTCCCAATAAGATCGCGCGATCTTTTTTTTTTTTTTTAATGTAGGCGTGACCTTCTGTTGTGCCCCGATAGTTGACCTCGTGCGAATTTTGCTTTATGTGTGTCCTAACTCTATATCCATTAGATTTGCATTTTCTTTGACCATGTACTAAGTTTTTAGAACTTAGATATTGTGTTGTTTATATAAAAATTTTATTATGTTATTGTGGTAATTACTATGTTATATTATTTTATTGTGTTATTGCTGTTGAACCTAAGGGCTCCAAAATTGATTGTAATTATTTAAAAAACTTAAAAATTGTAATTATATTTGCTGTAGTGAAATACTTTTTAGTTATTTTATATTTTTTTATTTTAATTTGCAGTATTTCTCTGATTCTATTTTTATAAATTAAGGTTTTTGAAGCCAAATTTTTGGACTAATTGTAGTTTAATAACGTTTTCAATAGCTCATCTTCCCTCTACTTATCTAGATTCATAAGAGTGATAGTTCATAATAAGTTTGTATTCTATGCCAATCTAAAATTCTGAAGAAGTATTCTTCATGATTTTCTAACAAGTTCGTGCTAATGAAGCGAAAGGAGGCCGTCTGTCTTTCTAGCCCGTTGACGCCGTGTGGGGATGCTCGGCTTTTGCGTTGATCTCTGCCTTTCGTTCCGACCTCAGAGAATTAAACAAACGTTCCATTTTTCCTTTATTAAAAAATATGCTTCCACACGTTGAATGGATTGCGCGGTGCTACTCTTCCTTTTTTCTGAAAACGAGTGTAAATTTTAAGTCCATCATATCTATTCGCCATCGAATTGTTAATTACAATGTCAATACTTTTTGCGCCATTCTTGAATCGATAAATTATTCAGTTGACGGTTTTTAAAAATAATTTGGTGGTGACTGCCATATACACTTCAATGAAAGTATAAGTGCAGTAATAATAGGATTTTCTGTGTGGAAATATTTTACATGAAAGTATCTGGCATCAAACGCATTGCGCATCTCTTTTAGTGACGACGTCCAGCCACCAACTTCCCGGTCAACGCCGAAATGTCAGTCTCTCGATGAAAGTCTTGCTGTTGATTCATTTGTAAATAATACATCTTGCAGCAGGCAACAAAAATGCGAGCAGCGTGCGTGTTTACCTTTTGTGAGCGGGAAGAGGAGTGAATGCCAATAAAACAGCGGCCCTGCCCTCGATGGCGCGTGTGGAATTCGCTCCTTTCCCTCCCCCCCTCCGAATAGCCGTGGGGCTTGCTGCTTCGGATTTCCGTTTTTCTAAACTTAGCCCGTTTTTGCTTTTCCTGGAATGTCTTCGATGGAGGGGCGCTGCGCTAAATAAATCCATTGGGACCCCTCGACCCAGTGTCAGACTGACTGTGACGAGGCACCCCTGCCGTGGTGGGAAAGGGGCATCATTTGGAATTTTATTGGATCGGAAATGCGTTTTTGTATCGGAGGAAGACGCAGTGATGCAGAAAGTAATTATTTGCTCTCATTTTAAAATTCAGGCATAAAAGAGATTCTCAAAGGTGGATAGTCGATTTGAAAAGTGTAAATCATTCCCTCGAATTTTACATAGTCAGACTCGACTACATTTTTTTTTAAAATGATGGTATTAAAAGCAGTATTTTTCTTTTTTCATATCTCGTATGTACAAAGGCTTAATGTATCATACTAAATATTTTATAATTTAAATATCTGTTTATAAACATTTAAGAAAAATTTCCACCGCAAATTTTCATTTTTTTTATTTTTATATTTAAATTAGAAGTCGAAAACGAATGACAGAAGTGGTGTCTCTTTCAGTATATATTTGTTGATGTACTAGCTAGGGATTAAAGCTGAAACCTAAGAATAATTCAAAGTTCTTGCAAATAGCAAGAGTTTTAGCATAAAATCGTTTCCCCCCTTCTGATTTTTTTCAGGTTTTAAAGATACATAACTTTACAGTGGTGCGTTACATTTTTTTTTTTTTTTTGGTTCTTATCTTAGAGAAGATCATTAAACGCATATCAAATATCAGAAAATATTTTGTCAATATTTTAATAATCGTTTTGGAATAAATAGTCGTTTTTGAAGGAGGGTGGAAAGAATTTTCTTCATAACCCCCAGGATTGGGAGATATTTCATCTAATCCATGAATGTCATTCATTATTTATTTATTTAATTAATCTGGGCATTTTTCTTGTTTTTCCCCCCTAAGGAATGCAATTCATTCTTGATATATTAAACATCTTGTATATGGAAAATTGAATGCAATAGTTTATACTGTACACTTTAAATATTCTAAGTAAAAATAGGGAAAATACTTATTTATATTTTGTGTGCAGTTACCTTTTTAATGATCGAAGACATAAAACGAAAAAAGATCTCCTTCGAAATACCGTCACCAGTTTTGATACATTGCGTAACCATGTGCTTTTCATGTAGCGTACTCGATTAGCTTTCTATTTCACTTTTATTTTTTATCGCCATTCCATTCCAGTCATTCTGGTGTTATCCGACTTCCCATCTGATAAGGGCGTGTTCCATTGAGCCTTATCAGTTCTCTCACTCGACTCTCTCTGTGAGGTCACATACCGTGCAGCCGTGCTCCCCCGATTTCGGGCTTCGAAACGGCGCATTTGACATTGTCTTAACAGAAGGGACTCTGGTGCGCATCCCCCATTGACACACTGCTGGGTGCGTCTGCTTTTCAGTTGCGCCACTCTCCTCCGCTGTCATCCGCACACCGTCTGATGACCTCCTCCGTTCATTTCGGATGACACGGATGATATTTTCAAAAATCGAGCACCGCATTCCCTGCGCTTTACATTTATTCCTGAAGCTCAAAGTGAAACACGGAGATCATTAGAAAATGATGATATATTTAATTTCACATTTCTTAATTTATAACTCAACTTAGTTCAGTGGTCTTAATGCAGACTAATATAATGTACTATACATTTCTTGCTTTTAGAGGAAACCAAATGCGAAACCCGTTATATTAAAAAAAAGTTATATAAATTATATGTAAAAATTTTTTTGAAATGAATGCATTGTTACATTTTAAATATTGAACGATCTATTTCATAAATCTTATCTGTTGTCGTGATATGATATGCAGATGAAAATTTCCATGAGCAAATATTCCATCTTTCTGAACATCACGAAATCAAATGTGATGGCGAAATCGAACGGCGTATTAACGATAACCATTTAGTTCTTTTCGATATATATACATATAGATAGATATTGAAAAGCTGTAAAAGGACTCCCCTTTTTCAGAAAATCAACTTGCTTCCTTAGCATCTGCTTCAAAGTCACCGTGTTTTTAAGTAAGAAAAAAATAATTGGAACTATCATCCTTTATTTCGTTACCCCCCCCCCCATCCGATCCATAATTAAAAGCAGTTTCCAGCGGTGAAAAGGCATTCCGAAAGAAGTTCCGTCGCACGAGCGTAGGGAACGCTCCATTGTTCAGACTATACTTACTGGCCAGGACCGCATTCCACAGGAGCGAGAGGTACATGTGGCACGCAACACACCCCTCCACTCCCTCCCCGTGGCTCGACAGATGGTCCCGACTGACGCTCTTTCTCTTCTGTTTTTTTCTTACCGCTATGGCGATCGGGTCCGTTTTTGTTATCATTCGGTAGGGGTGCGATTTCTGTCTCGTCCCCTCCCCCCATCCGAATTTTCTTGGATCGCGAGTGCATCGTTTGTTTCTTGTCGAAATGTCATTCCGAGACTTCCTTGAAACGAGTACGTCATGCTCTCGGCGGGAAGGAATTCGAGTGGAGAAATCTTTCCTCCGCACGGAATGAGCGCGGTCTCGCGATTTTGGCGAGAGCGGCTGGAGACGAACACTCCCGCTTTGGATGACTTGCCGCTCAAATGGGCAACACTTTCTGGCTAGTTGGGACCGCTGACATTTTCTGGGACCCGTTAATGAATCCCCCCCCCTCCACCATTGACAGCGTGGCTTCGCTGTAGAGCGTATTCCGATTCGTGTATAAAAAGGGAAATGTGATGGGTCAGTGAACCGTGGATCATGGTAAAATATTTGTTTGTAAAATATCAGGGAAATACGCGAGACCATTTTAATGGTTTAACTCTGTGATTTTTGGCAGATGTGCGAGTAGTTTGAGCTTTCGGAGTGCTGGAATTCAAATGTTCGAGCGTTTAAGGGGTCTAGCACTAGAATGCGGTTGTTTTGATCTTGTGTCCTGTGAATGAAGTCTGTAGAGTTGAAATCTGATCTAGGGTTAAAATGTAATGTAATTTTTGATTTGTGGGTGCTGTTGATTGATTAGCTTAAAAAAACTTATTGAGATTTCTCATTTCAACCTGTTGCGAAAAGCTTTCAAATTTAGGTGCTTATTTTTAAGGGGCTCTCGTTTTAACAGAATTTTAACGGATAACTACAAATTTGAATTTAAAAAAATTAATTTTTCATTGCTTTTCTAAATATATTGTGATGTTCTCTTTATATAACGGATACTTTTTTGTTAAATTTTTAAATCACCGTTTGAAAATTGTCAATAATTAATGAGCATATTTCGTAATTTTAAAAAATCTTTGATGTTTTCTAAATTTTTCAAGAAGCTGCTGGATTTAAAAGGTGTCAGTCGCTGGGGATTTTTTTTATCCGCATTAAAAATGAGAGTTTTGCAGCATTTTTATGTAAATATATTTGTTGCATTAAAATATGACATTTCATTTTAAAAAAATTCATTAACTGGCACGAATAGAACTTAAATAGTGTTGGTATCCATTTCAATATGAATTGAAGATACTTTAGTGTGATTTGTTTTATTATTCTAAATAAATAAAATAGACATAAAGATTGACCTTACATTAAATTGAAAAAAAAAAATGTTTCTCAGTTAATTAGATTGTGTTAGTATTCTGCGCATCAAATTTATAATTTTTATAAAAGACTTTTTTTTTAGAAATAAAGTTTTATAAGGAATTTTTTTTATAATGCTATTTATTATTTTTAACAATATTCCTTCCTCAAAAAACGTGGTAATAATCACTCATTTATATGTGTAAAAAAACAATGGTTAGGGCGTTCGCTTTTTTCCATAGAAGCCCCTTTCCGTCGTCATATGCACGGAGTGTTATTTTCGCATCGACATCAGTTGATTTCGAAATCTCGTCTCGTAGACGGAGGTGCCACGGGACGGCCATTCTGACGTTCCTGGCTAATGAATGAGAGCAAGTCCCACCGTCAGTTTTTAACGGCGAAAAAAAAAAAAGATACCCTTAATAGTTAAATATTTTTCGTGCCTACATGCAGATGTTATTTTAACAGGCACTGAAAAAATATAATTTATCGCCTTTATTCCGTTCTTTCTTACTTTTCCGTTCCGTTCTGTCCGTTTTACTCTTATGAAACTTTATATTGCTAGGATAATGAGTCTCTTTATATATATATATATATATATATATATATATATATATATATATATTCTGTGCTAATCCAAACATTAAATGTCTCTAAAACTTGGACATTTGCACTGGATAACTGTTTCTTAAGTAAGAATGTAAGAATCTCGTATCTGTTGCCCTTGAGGGAGTCGGAAAGAACAGCTGCTGGATTTGGAATTTCAAGCCTTTTTTCAGTAAAGAAAATGGCAGGGACGAAACAGACTCCTCCAATGCATGTTGCAGTTTCCCTCTCGGTGTTTATACGTCAAAACCTTTCGCTAGGTGTTCGAGAGAACGTCCAACTATGCGTAAGTGACGCGCGTGTTTCCGCGCATTGTGTTTGTTGACTTGCGGTTTGGGGAGGAATAACTCGGTCGTCCGCGCAATGGCTGTGAATCCGAATCGCAAATAGGTTGAAAGAAGGTAACGAACTGTCGAAGTTGCGCATTTTTTAGGTCAAAGCCAGCAAAACAATTTGTTCCCGTGGATCCGAGTGTTGCGCAAGCTGAGCGTGCGTATCGGACCAGCTTTTTTTTACTCGTATAAAGCCTTGTACTTATTTTGAAATTCCTTTTTCGAACTCGTCCTGAAATTTAGTAAAACTGATGTGACCAAATATCCACAACCGGGTAGCAAAAATCACGACTCCTTATCTCGATATTTTATATCACAGTCATAATATTACTGAAAAGAATAACGAGATTCAAGTCTGCCTTTTCAGCTTTTATGTAAATTATTTATCCTAAAATGCGAATGACTACGAAAAAAATAGTAGAAACAAATATATTATTTTTGTTATCTCTTGGTAAGTTGATTTTTTCAAAAGATATTTTCCTTTTTCATTTCCGAATTTTATTTATTTAATTATTCTTCGTATCTTTTTTCTACTTTCCTTTCCGTGCTAGCGCCACCTCGATGGCTTTATGCTCCAAATTGAAAATCATATAATTCTCTCCTTTTAGTAAAATTCAGGTATACGAATTGAGACTTTAAAATACGTCCAATAAACGACATGTGCATTTATAAAAAAATAAAATGATGAATGAAAACGGAAGGAACTTTTTATTTTTACAAATTTAAAAATCTTTGTGTGGTGTCTTCTGTAATATTTGATTGTACGTATTGCATTTTTTAAAAGAGTTGAAAATTTTTATGATTAAAATGATTTAAAACTTAAAACGGAGTAACTTGTCTTTTCCACACCGAATTTTCTGACTTCATTTTTTGCGAAAAGATTGAACTTATGATTCGTTTGCTACCAAGAATTAGAAATGGGAGGGCGAGTGATCGCTTCTGTTGAGTACTAGGCCGCGTTTGTTTACTTCATACCGTTCGATCCCGACGTCACGCACCGCGTGTCCATTCATCGTCTACTGCCGTTGCTGGGCATCTCTGTGGAGCTGCTTTCCATTGTGTCCTGCAATGCGTCTCGATCCACCGCCTCGGCGTGCTGGCTTGGCGACTGATTCTGAATATATGATCAGCTGACCGCGTGTAGTGATCGATGAATTCCTACCCTTGGACTGAGGTGGCAGGATTCGGAATCATTTATTCAGAGGGTGGCGATCGCATTCTTGGTGCATGGTACATGTGTTTGTTTTTGATGTTTTCACCTTCATCAGAACAAAACAGGAAATCTCTTTCGCTCTGCAAATGCAACTACCCAAGAAAATTACTAAAATGTAAGAGAAGAGTGCAAGGTTGTTTCTTGGAACAGCTACATGCCTTGCAGTTACGTACTGTTTGAATTCTCTAAAGCAACTGATAGACGTATAGAAAAATTGATACTGTCACTGATCGCAGCAATATAAATTATACATTGAGTCACTTCGTAAGGAATGAAAGCGATAGTTCTCTGTGAGCACTACTGCATGCCTCTTTGGTCAGACTCACTCGGTACTGTTTCAGTTCCTGACTTTCGAGATATCATCAAAAATGTCAGGCATACTGGGAAGACTTTTCCACTCTAAAAGGCGCGCTACTGCTCGATAGGCTGAGCGGCATTCTGGGAGTATTGTCTTTAAGCTGGTTCTGTCATTTCTGCCTTGATAGTATTCGCGTGGTACTGACTTCTCCTGGACCAAGTGCATAAAGCTGACTCTAGCCCGCGTCTTACTGGATTTTGATAGACGGATTCGGCCACGAACTTCGACCGATTCCAATTGGCACACTTATTTCTGCCCTCCTGGATGTTGAGGTGAACGCAGCATTGTTTTCGCGAATAATTACCCGTCCATCAAGGGATTCGAATGAATCGGAAAACAAAAGTTGTTTCATTCAGGGAGCTGCAGCGCATGCAGACGCACCTTGCTGTCCTGACAGCAATTTGTATGTTTATTCGAATATTTGCGGCATTTTTTTAAACAAAAAAAAAAAAAATAGGCCCCACAAACATGCATGTTTCTGACATTGTTCTAATTCAGATTTCTTCATCATGAGCGCGCTGGTCCCCCCTTTGTGTAAACCTGCTGAACAAATTTGCCCCTTCTCCCTGTGCGCCTTCCAAAAGTTGATCCACGAGTGATTCATTGGCCCGCTGACTTTGTCTTCTTTCGTCGTTTCATGAAATTGTGCGACACCAGCGAGATTCGAGATTCGTCTCTATGTAAAGGAGAAGAGTCGGAATGGTTCTGAGATCGAAATTTAAATAACATCAGCAAAGAACAGTTCATAGATGCCTTTAAAAGCAGTCATTCATTCTAATGATTAAAAAAGAAAAGTGCCTTTCCTCATGAAATGGAAGGTGGAGACATTTATAAAAAGTAATTATATCGACTCACTTAAAAAGCACTATTGCATTTGAAAATAGCTTCGCTTTCTTCAAAAGAATTATGAACTGAGTTACGTTATTATCAGAATAACATTTGCATTAAAAAAATATACCGCTTTGCATTCTGATAGGGGGAAAGTGTAAACGCTGCCAAATCTTATTCCTAAATAACGCATCTCTCGGGAGCTTCATACAACTGTTATTTATGTCGATCGAATTTGCCAGCTTGTCCTGTAAAATGCTATTTTCTTATTCCAAGGGCGCGTAACGTTTGTACAGACGCGTAAAAAAAAACTTCTTTCTTAATTATAAAACAAACGTTAAAAATTTATATTTCTTAGGCATAAAAATATGTTGATTGGTGTTTTATCATTGATGTAAATTAATTCGTGTGTTATAACTTTCCTGAATACCGAGGGGGGTATATTTTTTAAAATTCAGTTGGAACGATGTATCAAGAACCTTCTGCTTTGATTTGTATTTTTCTGTGTATGTTTGAATGCATAAGAGATTTAACACTCTGAAAACTGTGTTGCTGAAATTTTCTTCAGTGTCATTTACCATCCGTAGTAGAAGGCAAGTGGGGTTGTCAGCCGTTACGGCTCTATCCCCCTCCTTTACTTCGATAGCCGAACTTTTTTGCATGATTAGAATGTGCTCATAATTTCCACAAATTTTGTTTTAAAGCATACATATTCAATTATAAATGTGATAATATCAAGATCTTTAAATACTATCAACTTAAATATTGTGAAAATTATAAATTTATTTATTCACATTTTATATATGCGAATTTTTTCTTTTTTAAATCTGAAAATTCTTTCAAAATTTTGTTGAAAAGGATTTTGAAAGACATTTTATTTCAAATAATTTACAGAATAACATTATGGAATTCCACGAGACATTAATATTCTGTACGCATTTATTAATATGCATACGATTCAGATTAATTTGTTTGAATTTTAGAGTGAAAGCCACTATCACCCACTCATCCCACCTAAATGTCTCGACTGGTTATGAAACGAAATAGGACAAAATGAACGCAACTATCATTGCCGGAACTGAAACATTTGCTCCTGGAAGAAAGCAGAATCTGAGTGGCGAAAAGCTAATTAAATTTTGTTTAATTAATGCCGTGCTTTTTTTTACTGGTTAAAATTTTTGGAAATATGTATATGCTTGTATATCAAATGTATATTTTAAGAAATTTGAAATTTTACCAGATTTTGAATTATAGTAATTTTTCGGAATTTTTGAAATCGCAGCATGCTTCCCAGAGAAAATGCATACCCGCATGACCATACAATACGGAGATAATTCAGAGAAAAAGCATAACGCGTCATCAACTGTTCGGTTTGTCTGCATTTCTGTAAGATCTATACTTTTGTACATCTGCCGAAATTTTTACTGTCACCTCGTTTTTTCCCTGCTGTTTAGTCCCTGAAAAGTGTCTTCTCGTTAAAAAATCGAGAAAGGAGAAGAAGGCATCTCGTAACCGAATGATCTTTCCCCGCCCTTTACGGTGGGATTCTGCGATTGTTGGTTGCACGGTGAGGACGTAACTTTTCATTCGTATCCCGGCACGTAAGGAGTGAAAAAACCAGTTACCCAATATGCACAGGTACAGCCTTAGGTGCTTTTTATCGTCAATTAATTCCAGTAATATTTCTTTCAGCGTACGTAAGCAGTGCAAGTGCTCGGAGGTTTTTTCTTCTTCTCGTTTTTATCAATTAAAAAAAAATCGCCATCCTTGATTTGCAAAGTTACCCCCCCCCCCTCTTTTTTTCTCGAGGGGGATAAGACGAACTGCTGTCTCTTTGTCGAAATCCTGCTGTTTATTCATTTTCGTCGGGAGGGAGTGCGAGCAATCAAGGACGGACAGGAGGGAACCATTGGGGAGGTCAAACTCTCAAAATTGTAAGCATTCCATGTGGATAAAAATCGACCTTCACATCTGCTCTCCGTGAAATAATAAACGGCGAATTGGGAGGCTGCGGATGAAGGGGACTGTCGGGTCTTTGGGGGGGGGGATTGTCGGGTTCTGGATTGGATGTCCCGAGTTTTTGTGTGTTAAAAGGATTTGCCTCGCCTTCTGCAAGAGGAAGACATATATATTTTTAAAAAGCCACTATTTACTAATGTTCTGTGTTAAAGGATGATTTTAGCGTTTTAATTCCATAGTAACGATTCTGGTTGATCATACCGTATAAGTTGCGAGGGTGAGGGGGGGGGGCACAGTTTCAGTATTAAAGGACACTCGTTATGCCCTTTGACAGATCAGGATTTTTGATGCGGGCGCATTTGCAATTTGGACTAGTAGTTTTGCTATGAAATATTTGCATACAGATTTCAAGTATGAGGAAAGGGGGTTCGATGACATTTTAAGGAGGGAAAAAGGATATAAAATGATCGCATTTGATAAATACACAAACTAGAAATATTTGCAATAATATAATCTACAATTATTTGTTTATGACGTAGTATTCTGAATATTAGGAGAAGAAAGAAATACATTTTAATATAAAGAATTTTATTTTTTGGTTGGATTTGCCATTTTTTTGTGCCAGTTTTGTTTTATGATGATGAAACTCCGTAAATTTACGCGGATTGCATTTTCGCACGACTGAATAATATTTAACTTGAAAAAGTGAAATGAAATGTGGTCCAAAAATTAAAACTTCGTCCGTTCTACGACATTTCATTTCGTCATTATATTCTATCAGAGCATCTGTATCGTAGTAGAAACGGCATGCTAAATGCAAGAGAAGTGAGAAGTCATTTTATAAATTCTTTCTTTACATGCGAGCTCTATTTTGATTCATTTATTTTTCCTCTCTTTTGTGGTGACCGAGCAAAAGGGATGTCCTAAAATCCACTGTCGAAATTCCGTGTGGTTATGTATTCAAGCCTCCCCGAACTTCAGCATTCCTGCGGTATGAGTAGTAAGTAAGCATCCACCCCCCCCTCCTTTCTCCGCTGTGATGCATCTGCCACTTCCTCTCCTGTTATCGCCCGTCTCTCCACATAGATGCACGCAGTCGTTTTATTTGCCGATGGCCGGGCGACGACAGTCAAAGGTGACGCGGACTGCTGCATCGAACTTTTTTGCAGTCGCATTTGGTTCGTCAGTGGATGAAATCACCGGGGAGTGCGAGAAATGCCCGGGTGCGGAGAGAAATGAAACCAGCGGGAGTGGTCTTCCCCCAAACTCTCTCACCCGTCCCCGGTGGTGCGAGGTGCTAATCCCCGGCGTGAATACTGAGTCCGAGCGACCCATCGCTGGCGCGTGGTTCACGAAAATCGAACCCCCCCCCCCCCCCCCACGACACACGACCGCAATCAGTGTCGCCAAAATCAGGAACCCAATTCCGAGTATTTAAGTCACTGCGATGCTTATCCCTCGTGTTTCCGGGCTCTTAGAATTTTCCTTTTTGAGTATTGCCCAAAATATCAAGAATGTCTACGCTACAGGTGTTAAATCTGTGCACAGAATTTTGTGTGTGTCGCTCTCTTTGTTTTGTAATCGTGTCAACTCAATCAATTGAGCGGTCGCACAGAGTTTTCTTAACGATTTTTTTTCTTCTCAAAATTTGCTAGAAATCTACACATTTGGTGCAAAGGCCATATTCTAAATTTCGTCCGTCTAGCTCTTAAGGTTTTTTAATCTTTGTCATGGACAGACAGATATTTATTCCAAAAATGTGTCTTTCGCATTCGGAGGTTCAAAACGTAGAGATTTGTTAAAATCCGATGTTTACCGATATTTTAATCCGATTTTCGATTACAGTGCTTTTATTTTACTTCTAATACGAGAAGAAGAAAAAAAAACCCGGAAAGGTTTAAAAAACGCTTAATCGAGCACGAAAATAGGTTTAAACAATTGCAGACTGATAATTGCTGTGAATTATTTATGGAAACCATATGACCGATGATTATAGCTACCAAAACTATTATTCCTTCCCTCCCTCTCCAAAAAAAAGTTTACATTTTTTGAGAATTAAAAAATTACTCTTTTAATTGCAGCAATATTATATCAGTGTTAATGTTTTCTTTAATAATTTTTTGAATTTTTTTTTCAATTCGGCTGTTTTTAGCTAAGCTTTTTTGTCTTTTGAATAATTAATGAGCAATATATAATTAGCTAAATCCAAAATCGTTTGAATATATTTTATCATGTCAGAACATGATGTTGTTTGTGAAATGAGGTTTTTGGAGTCAAGAAGAATGCGTGGGCAATGTATTGAAATTTTATTATCTGCACGAGCATCTCAAAAAGTCAGCTTTTAATAACGTGTTGCCATTGCATTTACAAAAGCTCGGATTTTAAAAAAAAGTTTATGGCTCCGGCAAATAAAAACCAGAAAAATATTATTTTGAGCACGTGATTATATGAAATGAAATAAATAGAAAATGAGATATTTTTTTAAACAATAAAATGCGAGATTTGGGATCGTTTGCAATACTAAAGTGACTCATTGAAAGAAACAATTAGAAAGAATTAAAGCATAATTTAACTTGCACGAGCACGTGGTGCTTCAATGAAGGTTCAATGGGATGAGGTTTTTGGCGTCAACAAAAATGCTTGGCTAAGGAATTGAAATTTTAAATTTCAATTTTGTCAAAAATAAACCTTAGAATACTCCAAAATATTGGTAAATGGCTGCAATTTCGAAATAAAATCTTTTTTAGTATCCTATTTGCCATCTTTTGTTGAGATGATTTTTTCAGTTCTTTTTAACTTTATGATCGCTTTCTTTTAACTTGAATAAAAATCTTTTTAAAAAAATAGTTTAAATTGTTTCATTAATCCATGCATTGCAAAAAATTTCTTCAAATATGAATAAAAATCTTTTTAAAAGTAGATTGGATTGTTTTAACAAGTAAAAAGTTTTCTATGATTGGCCGTTCTAGAAATTATGTTCTGACATGATACATTGAAATATGCATAAGAGATTACAATTTTTAATTTGTATTTTTTGTGATCTTTTGAATTTTTTGTCAATTTAATGATATAACGTTTGTAATACGAATAAGTTATTGTAGTGGAGGTGATTTGTTTCTTCTTCCGTGTTTTTTGTTCTTGGCGAAATTGTTAAAAGAAATAATTAAAGGAAAATGTTATATATTTGTTGTATATTATGTATTATAGTTTTTCATATCACTCATTAAACCAATTTTTTTTTGAAATTATAATGTTTTCCTTTATTTATCAAATTAATTTAGTTAATTTAGTATTTAGATTGTTATTACTAGTTCTTTTAGCTTATAGATTTATTGTATTCTTTTAGGTAAATTAATTTTAGGGAGTCTACCTACTTTTTTCCTTTTGAAATTTTGATTAAATCGCTTTTTTTAATTGCGATCGATTTGATTTAATCATTATTTTATCGTGTTTTATCTGTGTTAAAAAGATGAATCGAATTTTTAAAAAAGTCCGAATCGGAGAAAATCTTTTAAACGTGAGTGGTTTCCGGTCAAGAATATTTACTTTTGATAACGTAGCTCAATTCTGAGGATAAATGTTAACGACGTAAGATTGTGGTCAACATTTAGGTAATCATCTTATTTTTCGTCGCCATCTTAAGGTCGCGGTCATGCATGGCTTCAGTTCTTTGTAGTGTTTTCATATTAAATTATATTTTTTTTTAAAAATAAATTACCTTTGTGATCATTTTTTACAGTGAATTCTGTCTGTCAGTAGCAGTTGTTTTCCATTTGTTCTTGAAAAACGTAGCTATTTATTTACAGAGTCGACCTGTCTTGTTCCTATTTGCCTATTCTTTCATGGCAGTCATTTTTGATCTTGGTCTACCGAAGAGCGGCAAAACGATGAATAGTCAGACCTCCTTTGCTGACGCACTTGTCTGAGCATGCGAGTTCTGCCACCGAATCGAAATCGTTTTTAAATAAATACTTTTTTTTGGGCAACTAAAAACTAGAAGAAACAAATGCGAATAAATCGAGCTCCTTCCGGTTTTCAGATTATAAAAATGATATTCGCAATGCCGAAGGAAACTATATATATAAGCTGCGCAGTTTACTTTCAAATCTTAAAAAATATCTTCATATGTCAATGCTTACCAAGACCAAAATTTGTGCGTATTCAGTGTTGAAATAATTTTTTCGTGCCAGTGAGATTTTCTGACTCATATTTTTGCAACCCTTCAATCTGCCCGAGCCCTGAATAAACTGGTGTGGAGGAGGGGCTGGTGAATGATCCTCGTTTGATTTTCTCTATCGGGCAGAGATTTTAATAGAAGAGCGCTGATTTGAATCACCGCGGTACGCTTTCGCTGTAAATGGAACACATGTATACGTTCTTGGAGCATTTATATTAATGGTTTATAAAAAAAACACGTCCATCTGCAGCCACGTGTAAAAGCGAGCTCTTCAGAATGCCAAGTGAACACCGTACTCGCCATGCGCTCTCTTCACTGCGAGGCATCCCCTGTTCCTCCATTCACGTGAAATGAAACTTTCAATCTTTGCGAATCCTTTTTTATCTCCCTCATTTGAATTCCCACGAATTTCTGTTCGGTTTCATTCTTCGAATGGCACTCGCGTATTTATTTTTCGAATCTTGATGTTTTGTTTCTTTCGTTTGGAAAAGGAAACGGGTTCGCCTAACTTCCAATCCGATGAATCACCCGCCTCAGAATCCAGACTCGCTTCATTTTGTTTTGCTTGGTTTATTTTTTGTCGTCTCCTTTCCCTCCGCTATCGGTTTGGTTTATTTTTCGAATCTTGATCAACAAGTTCCTTTTTTTTTCCTTCCGTCTCTCTCCTGCTCATCCTTTGCGACGTTTCGAAATCCGTTGCTTATTGTCTTCCTACCGACATTTCGAGGCCGCCTCTCGCCCTTTAGCAGCATTTCAATGTTTCTCTGTTTGCTCGAACTCTGATTGAAATCTATAAATCACCCGGCCCGAATTGAACCGCGCAGGTCGCTTGACCACCATTGGCGCGTCTCCTTTCCCTTTCTATGGATCCCAAAAGAATCGCCGACATCGGCGTCTTGGCTTTTGAAGCAATGATCGCACCTCTCTCCAGTTTCAATGAATGCAGTTATCACGCGATAGTTGGGGCCCGTTGAAGTCTTGGCATGTGAATCGTTGTCAAAAGCATTGGGGGGAAACTCCGAAACGGTGAAGCTTTTTTTTTCTCTCTCTTTTCTCTTTTTATTTTTTAAATATTACGATCGATTCGGTTGACCTCGATCAATCCTTTAAGTTTGATTCCGAAGTAAAAAGAAGCGAAGAACGAATTAGGATACGTTTTTCGGCAGTGCAGATTTCCACTTTCCCCGCCTCGAGGAGAATTCACTTATGGTTGAAACGACCTTCTGATTTCTTTGCTTACGTCAGGCAAATGCAAAGTTTCAGCGTTTGGCTTCGAACGATCGAAATTCTATGTACAAAGTTCTGCATGACAGCAGAGATTTTTTAAAGATTGGTGTTTAATGTTCATTTAGGAACTGTATGCAAAGCATATTTTGTAACATGCATACATTCGTAGCACTTATTATAATTCATTTAAAAAAATTGGGTCTGTTTGCCGAACTATAAGTATGTTATTGTACGATGAAGTAATTAAACCGATAAAGGTTTTAATTTGTATCATATAAATATCAATTAAGTTGTATTGTTTTTTTTCTTTCGACTATATACATGTCTTAATATGTATCAAATCAATTTATTAATGTTGCCAAAATAAAAAACCCCCCATAAATTAAATGCTATAATGCCAAATATCATATATTTGTTTTTTTTTAAAAAAAGAATTCATTCGATTGAAAATAAATTTTAATTGTTTTATTGGAATACTAGTCCTCATACAAATATTGATTTAGGTTTTAACAAACGCACACAAAAAAAAATATTCTAAAAGATGAACGTGTATATGCAATAATCTTTATCTTTACTTATAATAAAGCACAATGTATGTGTGTCTGTTGGCGATGCACAGGTCAGACCGTTCGACCTACAGCTACCAAATTTGGTATTGGTACCTTGGGTGCCGGAAATGTGCACTTCGGAGCCCTTTTTTTTTTGAATTTTTAATTAGTTAAAAAAAAGCCAAATTTTGAAGTTTTTTCGCTATAACTTCCGAAAATATTACAGCACCAAATTGATTTTTGCGTCAAGTTAAAACTAAAAAAAATAGCTTTTCAATGATACTAATGTTTTGACCTATAAATTAAAACTCTATTTTTAAACATTTAATTTAATTGTTTTTTTTCAACAATTTATTTCGCATAAAACAAAATAAAAACCAAATTTTATCTTCTCGAGGATCTCAAAAAAAAAAAAAAAAAAAAAAAAAAAAACAGCTTTTAATAAAATGTTGCCATCTCAATTTCAGAAGTTCTGCTTAAAATAATTACTACCAAAAATAAAACAGAAAAATATAATTTTCATCACGCGATTATATGGAATGAAATAAACAGGAAATGTGATATTTTTTTAACAATAAGTGCAAGAGAAAATGTTTCTTGATCGTTTGCAATATTAGAATTATTCCTTCAATTAAAGAATTAAAACAAATAAAAATACAAAATAAAAATATATTATAAAAGTGCGACAGTTAAAACTGAAAAAGAATTTTTAGAAAAGCACCAAACGATAATCTTCTGACAGCGAGATTAATTATTTAAAAGCAAGAAATCTTAAACGAACTTTGAAAATGACGTCATTTCAAATAAACGACGAACAAAAAGCAATTGATAATCAGTAGAAGTAAAATATTTTTCCATTCGTTTTTTTTTTTAATTTTAAAACAATAAGATATGTTTTGAAATGTTACTTTTACTTATGTGAAGAAGATATATTGTGCAAATCAAAGAATTCGTCTTCGTGATTGTAATTTATCTCCGCATTTTAGTGAATCATGCCAAATAAAAACGTATCTGCCTTCAACGAACCATATGTAATATTAAAGCTATACTGATATAAGTAGGTCAGCTATTTGAAAAAGCATCTTCTTTCAAACAAGCTTACGTAATAATTAACAATACAAAATTTGTAAAAGCATATAAAATTATTTTTTACCCGCACATTTCGGAGACATCAAAACTTTCTAACCAAAACAATATCATGTTCTCAAATGAGAAAAAATAAATCAACCATCATTCCAAATTAAACATATAAAAATGTCATTTTCGGCACGTGTCTGTATAAGATGAAACAAATATGAAACATGATATTTTTGGAAAATAAATGGATGGAAACGCTTTCTATATTTTACTATACATATGTTACTAATCCAATTAAACAGTTTTATTTAAGGCGAATATGGCTTAACATCTACAAGACATCTTCTGTAATCGGAGCCCAGCATCTAATTTCTTAATTATTTTGGGAGAGACATAAACTTTTAACAAATGGTCTAAGTGAAATATATAATTATTAGATAGAGGGAAAAAAATGCTGATGAATTAAATTTTTGAATATACCTTCTGCTCTGTGAATCATATTTAATAAAATATTTTAGAGACAATATGTCCCTAAAATAAAAAAGTGGCATTCCAATCAACTAAATCAATCATCAAGGCTGATCAATCTATGAAAATTTCAACATAACTATTCGATATAAACTGGCAATTTTAAATCACTTTATCAAGATATCAAAGAATCCAATCAGAGTTTCTCTAGAATAATTGACCTAGAGTATGAAAATGATGATTGTTCTAAACTTGCAATATTCAGAACTGAATAAATCAATCAGATTTGATCGCAGAAGATAGGATTGTTTATTTATTTATTTAGAAGTTGAAATATTAAGAATATTTTACAAATATGAATCTATAAGACCAAAGGAATTTAAAGCATAATTTTTTGAAATATATTTATAAACCTAAAATATGTTATTATTGAGAGCATTTATATACATCTAAAAATAAAATTAAAACTGAATGTTTCATTTAATGTGTTAAATGTTTGCTGTATAATTCCTTGAGATATTATAAATTATATATATATATAAAAAGGGAACATAAAACTTCAATGTCGGACTATTCTGCTTTCAGTTCTTAGTTTTATTTAAAGACACGTTTAAATTGAGTAAAGAGGTCTTTATATTAATTGAAATTTTTTCATTTCCACTTTAATGTAAAAGTGAATTTTAGCTGCACTGATAGAAAATCAGAGAGAGAGATTCGGAGTTCAAAGATAGGACTGCTTAAGGCCTACATAATAGTATAAGCGAATTATATGACTATCGAAATTTGAAGCTTAAGCATATTTTGCTGAAAAATAGATTATGAGACCAAGTTATATAAAAAAAATGGATTGAACCTTTTAGTCGGCATTAATATTGGTGAACCAGCTGGTCGCCAAAGGCGGCTAGTTTCTAATGAGTTACGCTCTAAAAATAATGGTTCGAACTCTGTTTTTTTTTTTAAATTTCCCCGGGGAAATTAAAGCTCCGATGTTTTTTTATTTCTTTTACAACTTTAAAATCGAAGTTCTTTCCCGTGTTCTAATAGCGTACTTCGAAATTATTGGAAAAAGCGCATAGGCTATTTTTAAGCCTTTTACGTGGAACGAATTTATATGGAGTTGAAAAAGAAACCACGTTTATTCGTGTCGCTTCAGAAGTCTTCATAGTTCATTATTCATTTCGAAGTAGTAATTATATGCAACGTGAAATTCCTCGCAGATTTCTCATCAGAAAATGTACATCCGTTCCTTTTCACGCCATCCCTAATGTGTCAGTAGACGTCGTCATTTATAAAAATTGATCTCGAAAACCTTGAAAACGCGAGAAAGAATTTTCCGGGGGGGGGGGGGGGGCGGAATGGGCAGGTGACTATCGCCTGTTTGGCGTCTCGAGCCTTGCACCTGCCGCTTCCATATCTGCAATCTGTTTTCTCCTCCGGCCCGCATTTCCTACTTCTCGAAAATCCGCGGAGGATGCGCGACCCAAAATGATTCTCGGTTTTTGACGTCCCGTTGGCATGACGACTGCACTGCGGGCTGCTTTTTCGGAGCCCTTATTCCATCCGCACGGACAAAAACGCCCTTTCCCTTCCCAGAGTGTTAGCACTCGGGCTCTCGTGGTGGTTGGGCAGGTTGGACCCATTTCTTTCACCTGATATTTCTGGTATGCTTCGCAATGGATAGGGGAAGACAAAAATGATGATGCCCATCCTGTGTAGGAAGAAGTTCCCACCCCCCTCTGCGCCATCGTCCACCAAGCGCGCAAGCCGAGCCAATTCGGCCGTTTGCATTGAGTGAAATATAATTAATTTGATATTTCTCGTGAATTGCCAACCAGTGGGGGCATTTTTTTAGCTGGTTTTTCAGGAATGTGATGAAAACTCGATGTTGTCCCGTGATCTCTCTGAAGCCGGGAGAGGGGAAGGAGTCAAGTTTTAGGATCCCATGATAGCGTGAGTGTGAGTGGAAGGAGGTCGATAATCTTCCAAGTCCTTGCCATGACTGGCAGAAGAGTGAACAGTTCGTCAGTTTTTGACGGGGGAAATAGGTGCCTTTCATACTGTTTTAACTGAGAATTTTAATTTTGCCGGAGAATGATTGAAATAAAAGAAAAATGTTTTGTTTTTAATCACCTTTTAAAGTGTAAATGAATCGTATTGAATGGCACCTCCCCGAGTCTCTTCGGTTAGGGAGGAAAAAAGTCTAGTCTTCTGGCCGCCCTCCAAATCGTGCCGCGGATGGGGAGAGGAGGAGGAAAAAGTAAACTCCAAGAGATCGTCTGCGTTTTTTCTTTCTTGACGATTCCACAAGGAAGGAGGGAGAGGACGCTGCAGCAGACGGCGGAAGTTTTCCGAGGTGACGGAGAACGGGCTAAACTAGGTCTGAACCTGCAGTTGGGAGGGGAATATGTGTATATTTATAGTGTCACATGACGCTCTTCCGCCCTACAAAGTCTCAGTGTGATTGCCCTTGTCAATTTTTTTTTTTTATTTCGAAACCCCCTCTCTCTTTGGTACAAATATTGGGCATTCAAACTGGGACTTGCAACCATCCGGTATCACAGAACCAGCTGTGTTGATTTCTCTGTTGCTGATCCTGAAATGCAAATCGAATGTGAGGTGCAATTGTTTCCACGTAGCTTAGAAGCGCTTGTAATTCTGATGCATTTTATGCGACATTACCTTTGCATTTCTTATAATCGATTTCATTTTACTCTATTTTGTCAAATCTCCCCCCCCCCCAAAAAAAAATCGATTTTAAAGTTGTAATGAATATTGATTTATGAACATCTCTTTGTCGGAAAATTGCGTTTTTACAGTTTTAACAACGCAAGTGAACTTGGTGATAACAGTTATAAAGTTTAACAGGATAAAGTTTTGTATTCTCTTATATTAAAATTACAAATTTTAACGAGCTTTTGACGTCTGAATTTTGTAAAGATCACAGGTAGGGTAACCCCGAGACTCAACTAACGGTGTTTTCTGGTCCCGTCTGATTTTAAATTTGTATCAGATCGAAGTTTTTCAGTGAGCTGAAAGTCTTTGGGTTGAACTATTCACGTAAATACAAAAACCGAAAAACGTATCAGATGAGAATAATATAAAATCTAGTACGTGCTCTGGAAATCAAAATGGAAGCTTTGCTTCCAATTCTCGATCTGAGAGAAGAGGTATCAATTGCATACTCGGTTCAGTGTTGCATGATGGAACTGAACACAGAACGCGACTTGGTGCAAGTAAGAGAGGGAACATTTCTCTAATTTTATTCGGCATGATCTGTAAAAATAATTTTTATGTCCTAATCATTGGCGTGCTGGCAAACAGATGTGTTTGTTGAAACTCAATATGGCTACATCTTGGCTGATTCCCCGTGCCGAGCTGCTTACCTATCTTTGTTCGGTGAAATGGTACTAAGGATTAGAGCTGTTTTCGAATTGATATTTCGTAAATTAATTTGCGATGAAGTATCCTGGTTTTCGAATCGTTTTTCATAAATACTTGAAAACTTGACTGAATACAAGATTTAAAAAAAAAAAAACCTTAAACTTTTAGTTGAATCCCGTACAAAAATAAACAGTCCGTTGACCATTTTTTTTAATTTTAATTTCTTGGAGTAATTTTTCGTGATCTCGGCGTCGAGTCCCAGTTCGGGCATGGTTGTTCTGTGTTCTATCTGTGAGGTGTATGAATGCATTCCCCCTGTAAAAAGAGTGGTTCAAGCGAATGTTGCGCATGAAGGAGCCAAGTCGTACACTTGGCGCTACTGAAAAAACGAGAGACACTCACTTTGCTTAAATCGCTGGCAAACAACTGGCGGCGGGCTTGTAAAATGCCGCAAGTCACGACACAACACAGATGCATAATAAGTGGTAGAGAGTACGCATTTATCCTTAAAAATTGATAATTGAATTAGAATCTTTTTCAGGAATAATGGAATTTATCCCCAGTTAAAACCAATGTATCTACACACTAATAATATGAAAAAGCTGTCGAGTCCTATTTTCCCCATCACTTTTAAATGACGCTCTTGCCTTCAAATCTGATCTGGAAAAAGGATGAAATTTAACTTTTCAAAACATTTGATTTGTGGAGTTGAGCCTCTAAAGAACTGCAGATCCGCTTTAGAAAACGTTGCGAATTACCAAGAAAATGATTTCTGAATTTAAATTTTCATTTTCATTTCTTTATTAACGGTTGACTGTGATATTACATTTCAGTCGGAGATGAGCATTCGGCCGAAAATGTCGCGCTCTACCCCGCACTGCCCTATAACGATATCAACCAGCGTCGGATGTCTTTTAAGAAGTCACATTGTTCCGATTTGTCATCGCTCGGGCATTCATTCATGCTTCCTAGTTCTTATGCACACTCGTTTGTCACATTTTCTTTGAGTCGAAAGCGGGTAGTTTCACCGCTGTCGCTTTCATCACTGCACTAACGATGATACACAGAACAATCATTTTGCCACCCCCCAGCATATTTTAGCATGTTCTTTCTCTTTTTAAAAACATTAAAGATGAATGGATAAACTAAAGGCCTGTGTAATTTTTGTCTCGTACTTTATATAATTCAGTCGTTCGGAAGAGACCAAAAGAGTATATTTTATTTCGAGTAAAATAATTCCCCCTGTGTTTACGAGATGATAGACGTATTGTTTCTTTTGCAAACGAATGTAGGCCGTTTTATGAAACGCCTTGAGGATTCTCCTCTTCGATAAAGCAAAATGCCCATTGTGAGGATCTTATGCGTCCTTTCGAATCCCATCTTGAATGAACTGTTCTTGCAAATAGTTACAATGACTGTTAAGTGTGAAACGGTGGATTATCCTTTCTCCAACTATCTCTTCAATTTTATAACTCATTCCTACCAAGGATGCATTGGAAGAATAAAAATCACCTTCAGGTTTCCGGCAAGGAATGCGCTCCATTTACAAGGTGTTCCGCCGAGTGTGCGCGGTGGCAAGACAAAGGGGAGAGGAGAAACCGATTGGACGGCGGAAGCTGTCGCAACAGACACGACTCCGTCGACCCTTTTTGTGTGCGGTGAAATCCCCGCTATGGTTCATTTTGCGAGTGCGACTTCATTAAGCGGGGGGGACGAGAAGGGGGGGTTTGAAGATTGAGAAAACCGAGGCAGACGATTCCTGACTGCGTGGGAGAGAAAGAGAAAATTTACGCTTCTCGCATCTCTGCTTGGAATCTTTATTTTCGGCTGCCGTGAAAGGAGGCAGGACAGAGTGAGAGAAGAAAAACATGGGGGTCGGCATTGGGGGAGTATGGAATTCGAATCCGGCACGCGACTGCCTCCCCTCCCGCCGTGCGTGCTTGTAGACGATGTGGCAGGTGGTCACTGTTCGTCCCCGCCCCTCTTTTAAAGCTCTCCACTTGCCCGAGGGGTCAGCGATTCTCTTCCTCCCCCCCTCACGGGGTCAGCCTACCGGCGCCCGCGTTTTATTTTATTTTTCCTTGTTCGAAGAGCGCGAGGAGGCTGAGCGAAGGGTTAGCATAGGGACGGCTGCTCGCAAGAAGGCAAAACAGCTGCTCCTTCGCCATCCCGCCGCGATGGAATGTTGATAACAGTGTGTTAAGGAGAGTGGAATGTGAAATAATGACAACCGGAGGTTGGCGCCTTATCTCTTCTTGGCGAATCCATTATTCCTTCCTCTCTTTTTTTAGATTCTCTGAGGCAAGAAGAGTTGGCGCACAGAAGGTTATTTCATTCCCTCTGCGTGTGCTTGTGAAATTCCATTCGATAGAGAGCAGATTCGTGAAACGTGGTGGAAAAAAGAGGAAATGTCTTTTGAGATGCATCAAATTTGCCTTGGCGGTTGTAATCGGAGCAAGGGCATCAGTCATTGAAATGCCTTTTCAAATATTGTAGAACAAGCACTCAAAGAATTCTGGGGATTAAAAATAATCCCAATTCTTTCTTGATAATCACTTGTCATGTTGCGCACGTTAGGAAAATGCAGACTTTTACTTATCTCCATTTTCTCCAGACTTCCATTTTCTTGGCAATTAATTTGTACGCCCTCTTTTTTCTTTCTTTTTTTTGTTTTGTTTCAAATAGTAGCTAATTTGTTGTACAGCGATAGTATTTTGCAACTGGTTCAAGACATTACTATTCACATTACTCAGTATAATTTCATTGAGGCTAATAATTATTTTTCTAAGTAAGCTAGTCATTCATTTTTTGACTGGACATAGCAATCCCATTTTTTTCCCGCACTGATTTAATGATCAAGTAATTTTGGTTATATTTCACTGCATTAAATATCTCGAAAAGATTTTAATTACAACACTTAAAATAACGGAAGTATTACTAAGCTTTTATTTTTTAAACTATTTATTAAATTATTGCAATGTTATCTGTTAAATTGTTATTTTTTTCATTATGCTGTATTAAAGTATTCTCATTCTTGCTTGTGGTTGCGTGTTCCCTAAATTCTGCTGTCCAGTTTTTCACGGTCGGCTCTTCACTTCATGAACACTTTGGGCCCGATATTCTGAGGACTCGTTCGCCTCGCCATTTCAACGAGCCGAACTGGAGTGATTGCAAATATCGATTGAAACTCCTTGTGAATGGTTCGAAAGTCATAATAAACAATTTTTTTTCCTTACTATCGAGAGAACATGATATGGTTCTGGTGTCTCCGAAATTGGAAGGCAAAAAATATTCGTTTTTTCATTGGTAGATAGCGAGTCGCCTGATCCATGACATTGGAGGTTTGTTTTGCCAGTATTGTTTGAAATAATATATTAAAATCACTATCAATTGTTTTTTGTTTGTCGCTTCTATGAAATGATGTCATCTTCCACTTTACGGTTTCTTACTTTTAAATAATGAATCCCGCGCTCAAAAATATTATCGTTTTTTTGGGGGGGGGCATAGTTTTCTATTTTTTAACTATGCAATTTTGTAAAACTCGACTTATATTTAATTCTTTAATAAACTAAGCGCATTCTCACTAATTGCATTTCTCAAAATACTGCAAGTATCAGTATATAATTTTAATATCAATCTGCATTACGTTCATGGGATTTTACCACATAAACAATAGCTTCCAGTAATGGTGCACTTTTCGTCGAATCTATTGATTTTTTTAATCTTAAAATCGGTCGAGCTCCAAAACTTTGTTTGACAACTAGAAAAATAGAAAATTAAAATTAAAAAAAAAAGATCATTAAAGAGAAAGGTCTCGTCATTTTTTTTCAAACCGGTTTAAACAGGTTAATAATTTAAGTGATTATTTGTCTTACATAGTTCAAAAAATAGTAATGTTCTCATATGATAACTTGAAAGTTTCGACCGTAGATTTCATTTCTTAATTTTCCTTTTATTTAAATTTTAGTTCTATCGCACGATGAAAATTGAACAAAAAACGCACGGAGTGATTCTGTGTATTCGTTAATTATTCCTTCTTTTATGAATAACTAATGTGGCTTATAGCATGAAAACATTTGGTCGGCCATAAATGATTCTTTATCTAATAGAAAAATACATCTTTATCCATCCGTATTGGGGGAGGGGAGGTTTAAACTTCTTGAAGCCCTGGGAAAGGATTCTTTTAACAATTAACTTAATTAATGAATAATGATACATTAACTTGGCAGCATGCTTTTAATTTATCATAGTCTGACTTTTAGTTTTGTTGAGCTTCCTGAAAATGTATGTTTTATGAGCCGCATCCACTGTTGTGTGCGGTATGATCTAAATAGACAGTTTCATGGGATGGACTGTAATCTATACTAATAATTTATTATTCATGGAATTGACGCGTTCGGCAATGAGACTGCGTAGTTGTTCAATAAAATGACAATCTCCCCTCCTAAATGCTGTAGTCCTGATTGGAAATCCGCCGCTCATCACAACCCCTTGCTCCATTGTTCGGTCGATTCCGAATTAGGCTCTCGGGAAAGATGGCTTCGAATGCTTGGCGAAAACCGCGCGTCGCCAATTGGCGACAGTTGTTCGCTATCCCTCAGTTCGAGGTCTCATGGCTGCGATATCCGAATTGAAAGTCTTGTGTATCACCGCGAAGGCAGACGTAGTAAGTAATCAGGCGAAAAATGCCAGGAACTGCGTTCTTGGGAATCCTTCGGCAGAGATACCTTCTGTTTATGGACTCAGCTGCTGCTCGTATCTACGCACAAAACAATTGATGCGGTCTCTCCAAAATCGAATACCGCCATTTCTCTGAGAATGCGCAATCTGTCAAAGGAATGCTTTGGGGGTGTTCGTTTCGCATGAACCTTTGGATGGAAATTATGACTTCGTTTCACGTCACAACGGATGTTGTATAAATAAATACGAGTGGAAATTTACAGACTGTAAAAATTCAAAAGTCTGGATCGATTTTTCAGACTTTTCTTGCGGATATTTTGAAACTTAGTGAAGATTACCTGATGATTAATGAAAAAAAATATTGATTAATTTAAAATATATATATTTCAAGTTAAAGAAAAAGTATGTATTCTTAACGTTGCCATTTCTGTTCAAGGAACATAGATTATCCCCCCCCCGTTTACCACCTAGTTACCATATACAATTTTTGGAATGGATTTTGTGACATTTTGGGGAGAAAAGAAAATCCCGTATTTATTTCTGGAAAGAAATAGTTTGTGTTTAGTAATGGCCGGGTGCAAAAATCTTCTCATTTTAATTAGAACCTTCTGGGATGGTCTCCCTGAAATTTTCTCGCATACATTTTAATAGATGTATTTGTGTATTGTTAGCCGCATGCCATGGGTGAATCACAGTTAAGATCGGGCCTGTTAGGGTGTGATTGTAATGTGTCGTTGGGGTGCTGTTAATACGCCAGCAGGAATCAGTCATCATTTGCATGCCACTAGCGAATAACAGTCACGAGGGTGTTAGTGTTCGACGTTTGAATACAATTATTGCACAATCGCTAAAACATCGAAAGCGTAGTTTGGATCCCCTCCCCCGCCCCGACAGGTAGAATTTGTGTTACTGGAAATCATCGCAAACTCACGTGCCAAATTTTATGTAGGCATTGCGTTTTTAAGTTACTGCGCTCTCGTGATGGTGAGAGAACTCATGGGCAGGCGGATTTGGTTTCATGTTTGTATGCACTTTATATGTTAAACTTGTGTATCACATGTCATCCGTCTTGCTCTCTTCATTTTTTAGCTCGCGAAATAATGCTTCGCTTAGTTAGACGGACTTTCTTTGAACGGATTTCTCTCCAAATTCGATAGAAACGTATGAGTTTGGTGTAAGAACCGTTCGGCGCACCTTATCTAGCTCACCACGTTGACAGTCGGACGGGCGGCCATAATCTGGAGAATAATGAAAGCGATTTCCAGTCCTCAGTGATGGAAACAGGAAAATCTTAACTTTGCGAACACTCGAGATTTCAAACCACTCCTATTTACTGTTTCGGGGGGGGGGAATACCTATCAGCGCTTTGAGTTTCTCCAAGATGGACTGATTAAAGTAATGAAATGGTTGGTTGTCTTAAAATAATGAAAGCCTCGCAACTCGGCCGGATTTGCCACCGAAGATTGAAGTTTTTTCTGATTTTGGAAAAGGAGTATGAAGAATAGTTAACTGAATGTGTGATGCTTGATAGGATTGTGTGAAGTTTTGTATTGTTAAGTCAGTTTTTGCAGAAGCACATTTATTGACTGAAAAAAAAAAAGAAGAAAGAAATATCATTATTTCGGTTAAAATCTTTTGAAATTAAAGTTGAAAACTGGATTAAATGACGAATTAGAGAAATTTCTATGGTATAATCTTTTGAGATCATTTGTCAATTGTTTATCTTGTAGTGCACATAAAACTTCAATGCTGAACAATTCTGGTCTCTTATTATTTTTTAAAAAATGTTTGATTTCGATGAACGAAGTTTTTGTATCAAGGCTTTGTTTTGAAATTTAGTCTTTTCCGTTTCAAATGAATGTTTAAATTTTAGGGGAAATGCGAGAAAATTGTTCCTCTGATCATTCTTGTGTAAGGATTCTACAGTAGGGCGAGTTATACGACCATCAGAATGTGACGCTTCAAATTTTTTTTTTTCGGTGAAAGCAATAGAGATCAAATTGCACGAAACATTTGATGTTGCATTTTGAGTGTTCCCTCACCGTGCTATGAAATGTATGTTTGAGAAATGTGCTTGAAACATTTTTTAATGAGTCTTCCCTTCATTCCCCCCCCCTCATCTGAATTGAAGCAGTGGACATCTATGAAAATATAGTTTTTAAAATTTTAGACGATTTTAAAATTATTTTTGTGCTTCAATATTTTCGAAAGTTATCCCTGGAACATTTCAACATTTCGCTTCCTTTTTAATGAATAATAATGCATCTGAAAATTCCGAAAGAAAAAAATGACCCCAGTGAGCAGACTCCCTCTCTGCCGAAGAGCAAGAGTGCGAGATTCGGCATCGGTCAACATGCGCGCGCGCGTCTTCGTTTTAAGGATGCTGCTTTCACGAGTCCCTTGTCACATGCTCCATGAATAATATGGGAACGGTTTAAAAGACGGACACCGCACGGTCGGAATTGGATAGGGATGAAAACGCTTGATGTCCAGGGCCTTATACCGAATTGCATTCAGTGAGCTGTTCCCTCCCCCCTCCTATCTTCCCATTCTCAGACAGCTGCAATTGCGAAAATATTGTTTTGAAGCTCGGACCCACATTTTAGTTGGAGATATCAAAGTATGGACCGTTGGAGAAAAACGGGAAGAACTCCCCCCCCCCCGACGGGAACAACAAATATTTCGTGTGATATTTGTTGTTCCCGTCGGGGCCGCCTTTGTGATATCTTATTCTTGTGCTTCTCAATCAAGAATCGCGTGCGGGGTGATTCAGTTGGCTCTCTGGCGTCGGTGTTGGGAGAAAGATTATTTTTTCGCTAACTATCCGGACCGGAAGAAAGGCCTATTGATACAGCATCTATTCAATTCAGTAAGAAAACGTTGATGTGTGGAGCATGATTTATAATGGGGTCGGGTCATTTTTTTCTTGGACATTTAATTGAATTAATGAAAGTAAATTAAAAAGTATTACAGGGTACGGAACTGTTTAAATATCTCCAAAGCTTCACTGTCAGGTGATGGAAGTTAAATGAGCACCATTGATAACTTGAAATTCCTAATGGCGGTGCCCTCTAGTTCATTATGAAAATTGAAAACAGTTGAAGATGCGTTTTCTCGGATCTCTTTTGCACCTCAATTGCTATTTATCGATGAATGGTAAAATAAGTTTAAATAGTTTTGGGTTATTTTTTTACTTTATTGCATTTTAAAAGTGGATGTGTTCTTAATTATGTGTGTGTGCGTATTTATATATATCCCTCTACTTTATTCATTTAAATGCTATGCATGTATCTATTTGCATACTGTCCTTTATAATAAATTTTAATGATCCCAATACCCGGCGTAATGAATTCTCATTCGATATCGATCTTTACTGAAGTAAAAACTATTTCAATATAAAAATGGCGGAGGATACTCTTAAATGTAATTGCTTAGGCGGCTCATCGTGGTCCTGTCTTTTCTTTTACCTCTTCGTGTCACTGCAAATTTATCCCCATATATATATATATATATATATATATATATCTATATATATATATATATTGCAATAAAATTCTGCATCCTTCTTTTTCGAGACACAGAAACCTCTCGGGGCCCCTTTAACAACACCAAGCAGCCTGAAATTCCTCTTCCAATATTTTCCCCGTTAGCGCGTCACATTTTTCGGAATTTTATTTCGTCTCCCCCACGGAATGCATCCCCTTTTTGTTCTTGAACTGTCGAAACGCGCTATCGGTTGCTGCTATCTCGGGGAGAGAGGGGGGGGATGACGCAAGCCTGTCAATAACAGCCGACTCATCGAGGAAGAATGTGCAGAAGTGCGAGGACATCAGTTTGCAGTTCTGATAAAAACGAGCCGACGGAAGGGGAGAAAAAGAAAGAGAGAGAGAATTGAGATAATACCCCTACCCTTTCAGAATTTGACCTATCATCCGGAAGGGGCCGTGGCGTCATGCCTAATCCAAGTCGCGCATTGGTTGACAGGGGGGACGCAACTGTTGTGATTGACCTGGATGCATCTGCGATCGCACCGTTTGGCGTTACAGTTAAAGCAGCGCTGTCGTGGATGTCAGCGGAGAGATGAGTGCGTAATGCGGGTCGGCCGAGCCACTTCACAGGAAATTTTTAATTTTAATCCATTCGGCGACCGTCGAAATTCAGTTTGCTTCACCCTACCCATGACCATCCGCTCTTTTTCACCGGCGAATTTCTTTAAGCTAAACAGATGATACATTTTGATGTAGACGTTGTGTTATCGCCGCTTCATGAGCACGGTTTGAACATCCGAGAAACTTGGCGCGTAGGAGACACGATTTGTTGAGATCGGGCCACTCGCCAAATAAATGAACCGGATCTGAAGTAAATGTTTCTCACTATCCCGCTCCTCATATTTACGTTTTCACTGGATGTCTTTGACTTTGGAGGGGGGGTGAGAGGTTATATGTATCTCGGCAAACCATCCCAGAATTTTATAATTTAGATTCCTTGCGCGACGTCCCCATCCGGTGAAAAATAAGATGAAAAGGGATTATAAGACTTCATTGTGATTATGAAAAAAATTTGCTGCTCGAAGGCAGATATGGATAAAAAAAACAAAGATGCAAACAAGCGAGCATAAGGAAAAAGAAAGAAAGAAACCTTTAGGGGATTTAAAATGAAAATGTTAAAAGTTTTAGATTTTAGAAAGTTATTTTAACGAAGCTAAAGTAAAAAGGCATTCTGGAGCATCCATTAAAAATTAAAATATCTTTATCTTTACTTATAATAAAGCACGATGTGTGTGTTGGCGCTGTACAAACTAGACCGTTCGACCTACAGCTACCAAATTTGGTATATGTATACTTTGGGTGCCGGGAATGTGCACCTCGGAGCCCTTTTTTTGAATTTTCAATTAAAATTTTAATTAATTAAAAAATAAACCAAATTTTGACATTTTTTCGCTATAACTTCTGAAAATATTACAGCACAAAATTGATTTTTGCTTTAAGTTAAAGCTCAAAAAATTAGCTTTTCAATGATACTAATGTTTTGACCTACGAATTAAAACTCTATTTTTAATGAATTTTTAAACATGTAATTTAATCGTTTTTTTCCAACTATTTATTTCGCAAAAATAAAATAAAAATAAAATTTTATCTTCTCGAGGATCTTAAAAAAATCAGCTTTTAATAAAATGTTGCCATCACATTTTCAGAAGTTCTTATTTTTTAAAAAAGTTAATTACTACCAAAAATAAAACAGATAAATATCATTTTCATCACGTGATTATATGAAATGAAATAAATAGGAAATGTGATATTTTTTTAATTAATAAATGCAAGAGAAAATTTTTCTGGGTCGTTTGCAATATCAAAATAATTAATTCAATTAAAGAATTAAAGTAAATATAAATACAAAGTAAAAACACATTACAAAGTTTGACAGTTAAAACCGAAAAAGAATTTTTAGAAGAGCACCAAACGATAATCTTCTGAGAGCGAGGTTAATTATTTAAAAGCGAGAAATCTTAAACGAATTTTAAAAATGACGTGATTTCAAAGAAACGACGTACAAAAAGCAATTGATATTAAGTAGAAATAAAATATTTTTTGAATTCGTGTTGTTTTTTTCAATTTTTATGACAATAAGGCATGTTTTGAATTGTTACTTTTACTTTTGTGAAGAAGATATTTTGTGCAAATCAAAGAATTTGCCTTCGTGATTGTAATTTATCTCCGCATTTTAATGAATCATGCGAAATAAAAACGCAACTGCTTTCAACAAAGCATACATAATATTAAAGCTATACTGGTAAAAGTAGGTCAGCTATTTGAAAACGCATCTTCTTTCAAACAAGCATACGTAATAACAATGCAAATTTTTTAAAAGCATATAAAACTATTTTTACCCGCATATTTCGGAGACATCAAAACTTTCTAACCTAAACAATATCGTGTCTCAAATGAGAAAATATAAATCAACTATCATTCCAAATTAAACATATAAAAATGTCATTTTCGGCACGTGTCAGTATAAAATGAAACAAATATGATATTTTTGGAAAATAAATTAAACGTTTTCTCTGATATTTTACTATACATATATTACTAAACCAATTAAACAGTTTTATTTAAGGCAAGTATGGCTTAACATCTACAAGGCATCTTCTGTAATCGGAGTCCACCATCTAATTTCTTAATTTTTTTGGGAGAGACATAAATCTCATAACAAATGGTCTAATTGAAATATACAAATAGTAGACTGAGGGGGGAAATGCCGCTGAATTAAATTTTTACGTACATCATCTACTCTGTGAATCATATTTAACAAGATATTCTTGAGACAATAAGTCCTTAAAATAAAAAAAGTGGTACTCGATTGAACTAAATCAATCATCAAAGCTGATCGATCTATGAAAATTTCAATATAAATATTCGATAAAAACTGTCGATTTTTGATCACTTTGTCAAGATATTAAAGAAGCCAATCAGAGTTACTCTAGAATAATTGGTCTAGATTATGAAAATGATGATTGTTCTAAACTTGCAATATTCAGAACTGAATAAATCAGCCAGATTTGAAGAAGATAGAAATGCTTATTTATTTATTTACAAGTTGAAATATTAAGAATATTTTACAAATATGAATCTATAAGACCAAAGGAATTTAAACCATAATTTTTATATATGTTTATAAACATAAAAAGAATGTTGTTTTGAGAGCATTTATATACATCTAAAAATAAAATTAAAAATTGAAGGTTTCAATTAACCTGTGAAATTTTTGCTGAATAATTCCTTGAGATCTTATAAATTATAAAAAAAAATTATAATGTTTCAATTTCTGTATTAAACATAAAACTTCAATGTCGGACTATTATGCTTTCAGTTCTTAGTTTTATTTAAAGGTATGCTTGAATTGAGTAAAAATTTCTTTATATGAAGTGCACTTCAATCATTTCCACTTTAATTTAAAACTGAATTTTACGTTCACTGATAGAAAATCAGAGAGAGATGCTGAGTTCAAAGATAGGACTGCTTAAGGCTTACATAATAGTATAAGTGGATTACATGATTATCGAAATTCGAAGCTTGAAAATATTTTGCTGAAAAACTTATTATGAGACCAAGCTATATATAAAAAAATTGATTTAACCCTTTAGTTGGCATTAATATTGGTGAACCGACTGGTCGCCAAAGGCGGCTAGTATTAAATATAATTAGTATTTACATCAAATATTTGGCATTGGTTTGTGCTTCCATTTTTTTTTGAACCCCTGATTTTTGATTTAAATAGGAAGGAAAATCTGTTCCCTACTTTTAAGCACACAAAAGCTTTATAGCTGGTCAAAAATAAAATTGTTTTTTTTTTCTTTTTTTCAAATTTTGATCAACTCCATATTGATACACTGCTACGAAACTTCTCCTTTTAAATCTCAGATCTGTGGGTTCGAAAATCTGGTAATTTAAAATACGAAGGAAAAAATTTCTGAGAGTGATGGGAACTATTAAAAAAAAGAAAAGAAACATCGATATTCTATTCATTTCAGATATTCTACACATTTATTTCACACGTATAGTATGCATTTATTTTATTAGCCATTAATAATTCGTTTATTTTAATCTAGTGATTAAGAAGTTATTGATTTTTTTTAAAAAAAATCTTTCTTCTATTATCGTGACTTTAATTTCAGTTTTTATTTTTTGTTATCGGAATAGTTTTCTTTGAGAAATAATTATATTTTTATCTATTGAAATGCAATATTTCGATTGTGCAGGTGAAGTGATATTCACGTTGCATTTTCAGAATTTTAGATTTGTGAAAGAATCCAAAACATTGTTTTTATAGGTTAAAATAACTATAGGAAAATAATTCTCATTCCTAATTAGTCTAATTACTTTAACTTTGTGCTCATAAACCATGTAGAAAGCTTCCTTTCCACGCGTTCTCTTTTGAATTCGAAACTCCAGCTTTGTATTCCTCCTTCCTATTTGCTTTTTTTTTTAACGCTAGATTTACCGGCCATTTAAATACATCTATTTCTACCATAGCCAGTCAATATGTGACTGGTGTATAAGAAGAAATGCTCATCGTGATTTCCAGTCTTCATTCATTCTTAAAAAATGGTGAAAAGGGTTTAACAATATTAATTTTTATACAAAAATGGATTCATGGACATCTTCAAATAACAAAACATTTAATGTTTTATAGGCTCACAATTTCTACATATGAAGATTTTGTTACTTGTACACTTTCCGCATAGACTTTTTTTTTTGCATTTATTGCAAACATTTGTAGTCTTGTTGTTATTGCAGTATCCTATTTGACACCATTTGCGTACAGAAACCGTGCCACCTGTAGTTGGTATATCATCTTCGTACGGTTTAGTCCTTGAAGTCTGATATTCTGAAGCAAGTTCTTCTGCTAATCGAAACAGAAAGTCTTTCCGTGAGATATTTTCTCCTGTCTTTTTTGTTTTGTATAATGGCTAAATCTGAAATGTTGAAAAACACTTGAAGTGGCCACCTCCTGGAACCAGACTTCACCGTATATTTTCGTGCCATTTGATCAGTGACATCGTCGCCAAATTTCGTTTTATTACAAAACGATACAGTTTCAGGTAATTTTTTAGCAGCTTCATCAATTTTGATGTGTTTATGTTTTGTACTTAGTAGAAGTACTTTTTTGTTTGGTTTGCCCTTATAAAACATCTCACATCTGAACGATCCCGAGGTATGCTGGTTGCATTTTCTAACTACGTAGAAACTTCTATTCGTTTTGACATTTTCGGGGGCTGACGATGTGCCGGCAGGCTACTTGCCGAAGAATATATTTTTGAATATATTCAAATACACATAAATGTTTCTGACCTGTATGGGTAGAGATGAATGATTACGTTTGGAGATCACTTGGACTAAGTACTCGTTAAAAAATCCTAAAGACACCGTAATCACCTAAATCGGCTAGATAACGATAAAGTATTGAACAAAAGACGTATGGGCACTATTTGTATTTCCACGGTCTCATGATTCCTTCATAGAAACATTCACCAGTCATTTTGACTGGTACTGGTATAAATAGTTATAACAAAAAATATATTTGTTTCTGACATATATAAAGTAAAATTAAGTTCATAAAATGTATTCGCTATTTATAGCTACAAAAGTCTTAACATCATTTTGGAAGGCAAATGTTTAATGTAGCAGGAATTTTGAATTGAAGTTGCACGACCAGTCAAAATGACTGGTCTGGTAAATCTAGTGTTAAAAAGCAATATCACTTTTCTACATGAACAGAATTCTTGCGGTCATATATTGATTTCCTCGTCAACTTACTGCACTGCATTCACCCGCATGTTGTGCGAGTTGGAACATAAAATTCGAATTTTAACATTTCGCACATCCTGACACGAAAACGGAAATTCTTTCTCTGTCGATCAGGAGAGGAGTGGCTAGCGTATGCGCGCGCGCGCGCGAATCAGCAGCTCTAGTCCTTTGAACTCGGAGAACCTCATTCTTTTACTAGGGCAATAAGAATGCGCGGTATTCAGGTCATTTCTCGTGACGAGAGGAGGGGGGGGGGAGTTCTTTCTTCAAAAGATAACCAGCCAACTCTCTCAACCACTTTTGATGAAAAACCTTCATTTGCTGAAACGCATTCTTTACTGACTCACTTGAGCCGCTGCCATTTTTAGTTGGGTAGTGAGGAGGCTTTGTTTTTCAACCGTGCGCCGATCGGTCTTCGCGCTTCCCCCCCCCCTCTCGTCCTTTCTCTCCAATGTTTTGTGAAGATTCTTTAATTTTCAATTCATGTTCGTCTATTTTCATTCAAAGGGAAAGTGTATATTTTCTTTAATTTTCTTATTTGCTTGGGAGAGTTCGTTTTAAGGGAGTAAATAAAAGTATAATCGGAAATTTAGTGCAATCGAGAGTTCGCACCAATGTCTGCCAAATTACAAGCGGGTTTTTTTTTTTCCTTCATTGTTTGATATTGTCTCACAGGGAGGTGTAATACTTCCTGAAATAAAATAACGAATCCTAATAAATATTACAATTTATATATACTTATAAGTTTTATTTAATATTTACTTGATGTATTTTATATTTTCCTCTCATGCCGTGGTGTAGCAAGATGCGAGCTGTGCCATTATACCTGACCAGGGCGCTATGGAGACTTCTAGCTTTTTTATGACATTATTTTTAAGCCAGGAATGTTAAGGGGGATGCTGATGGTGACTAATGGGGTAGGGGCGCACAAAAAGTTTTCATTCTGTTTTTATTATACTACCGCTGTTCTTAGCCATTTTGTTCTGGTAATTGAACTGTGAGCTCCATCGATCCAAGAATGCTTAGTCATTTATTTCATTGTTTTTATTTAAATTTTTAACCAAAAAATATATTTAATTGTTGTTGTTTTTAAGTATGCTAAAAATAAAAATATATACAAGGATTCTAAATAGCAGACATCGATTTGGCGATGTTTTATAAAAAAAAGTGTATCAGTGCGCAAATATTGATCTCCAAACAAAATTAGTGAATCCTAAATCATGCTTTTAATAAAATTAACATTTTTTTTTTAAAAAAAATATTACAACTCATGCATTTCATTGGTATTTCCATTGGATTTTAAGTATCCAAATTCCCAATGACAGTTCCAATTTTTTATAACTAGAGTTACCCTAGACCCATTCGTTAAAGTGGCTCTGCCTAGGGATATTGTCATTGTTGCTACTGAAATCATTGATTCCCCATCGAGTCATTGGACTGGACTTCTTTCTTCGGTTTGGCATCGTTTGCGCTTTTCGTGTCCATTCCGCCGACCTTGCAGGGACTCCAATTTGAATCCACTGAAATGCCACGTCGATATTCTATGTGTGGGCTCAACCGTTTTTTTTTTTTTTTTTTGTCCGACTGTTTCAAATCAGTGAAATAGTTAGACGAATCTATATTTTTATCCATCTTTTATTTGAAGCCATCTAACCTTTTAAAAATTTTTGGAGTGAAAGGTTACCGAGTTAGGATTCATATAAACGTGAATCTGATTATTTTGAGAGTCGATATCATTACAAAAGGGGGGGGGGGAACAGGCCGTTGACTTGGGCATCAGAATCATTCGCTAATTTAGAGAGAATTTCGGTCGTTCCTGGGTTGTGCGCAGGATGTGTTGTGTATCCAGTGAAATCCGTATTCATTTTAGAAACACTGCTTTGGTGATGAGGGTGAGAGAGCTTTTAAAATAGAAACATCCGCTTATTCGCCTGCCGTGAAACGGGTATGCCGCAGACCTCGGTTTCATCAAGGCCTGAAAATTAATTTTTGAAATGGCAAGCCCGTTAGCGGAAAACCAATCGCTAAGTTGTGGATCCAAATTCCGTTATGTCCTTTGATTTGGAATGATGCCTTTGTTCAAGGAGTTCTCAGAGAGAGAGAAAGAGAGGGAGGGAGAGGGAGAGAGAGAGGGGGGGAGAGGGGGAGAGGGAGAGAGAGAGCGAGGGAGGGAGGGAGAGGGAGAGAGAGAGGGGGGGAGAGGGAGAGAGAGAGAGAGAGAGAGAACGGTTGGTGTGCACCGATTCACAACTGCTGGCAATGGAGATGCGTGCCCGCGAATGATTTTTTTTAGGACCAGTGAAGGGGAAAAGAACGCTCGAACCCCTTTGCGAAGCTCACTTATCAACGAGAATAGTGCTTTCAATCTGTCTGTATGTTAATGGCAGAACATTTGCAATATGTCATCGTGGTTTTGAAAATGGCCTGTTGCCTATTGGAATGGAATGGCCCGTTTTCTCAAATTTGCTATGTGCGCGCGTTTCAAATTTTCGAGGCCTGTTCTTCGGCGATCGCCCTTCTCTGTCAGGATGAAAGAGGATCGTCCGTGACACTCTTCGTAATTTTGCGAGCCATCCGAGTTCACCCTGTCAATAAATCTAGAAATCTGCTTTTACCTCGAAATAAATAATCGCATGCGCAAAAGCTTTCTGAATCTGAGAATGAAGAGTGTACGCTTTATTCTTTTTAATCCAAAACATTTTTTTAAAATTCTTTTCTTTCATGCCCGGTATTTCGTGTTCGATTTTACACACACTTCCTAACGTGCTGGAACTCTGAAATTTTAATTCGTATGTTGATCGGTTCGTTTAATTGAATATATAAAACTCATGTTCCGGCTATGAATTGAATACTTCAACTCAAATGATTCCTGCTCCTCAAAGATTGTTTTCTGTGATCTTGTGTCTTGAAAGCCCATAAATGAAAGAAATATTGACAGATAATCTTCAAAATGTCTTCTGGCTTTCTATGTTTTAGCTACTTGCTCCACATCACCCCCCTAAAAAACCAGTCTTCTATTTGCATTTATATAGTCTTTTTTTGGGTGGGGGGACTTTGTATTTCATTTTTTACATTCGGAAACCTCTTGTAAGATTTCAAAGCGTTGTGTTATTTTGACATTTCCTGATTTTGATGATTTTTTTTTAAAAAAACTAAACTAAAAAGCCATTAATTATTTTTTCTTTTCATTTTTTGGAAAACTTATAAAATTATATATCAATATAAATCACTCTTCGAAAGTATAATTCTAAATCTTGTCTTCAGTGAAAAGTTTTGCATCTAATTAATTTTCTGGATGCAAGGGGTCAAATAATGGAGGGAACCAAAGATTACAAAACTTTGTCTCTCGACTCCTTCACAGCGGCCATTTGCTATATCATCATTTTACTTCCATATTATTCAGTTTCATTGATGTTAAATCTAGATTAACTGTGGCAGAAGTAAGGAAGTTGAATTGAGACAAACATCTCGTGATATTTCTTTAAAACAATTTTTTTCTTGTTGGATTGGGCGTGCATTTGATTGTCAATATAAAATGAATATCCACTCCTGATCCCCCCCCACACACAAAGTATAAGTTCATTTGCGATCATTATTTAAAAAAACAACAACCCCTGATTAGAATTGGATCTGCTGTCATCAAATTATTGTACTAAAATAGTCATAAGTCAAGTGAATAAAGGTGATTGTGACCCGTCTGATTCCTGAGCGGGCAGTGATCCACGGGCCCTTGGATTTCCCTGATGATCGCCCATCCTGTCGAAATGCTTCGGCTCCCGGCACTCCAGGATCCGACGTGGTTTCAAACCCTCTCCTCCGACCAACAATGGAGAGAGCCGCCGCTCCATTAGGCAATTACGGAGAAATGTGACCTCGCACTTCGGATCTCTGCTCGGCTGTTGTGTCCGCTGAATGTGGTCACTGGACCGTGGCGTTGCGATCGGATATCTGATGACGAGCCCCCTTGCCATTCTCTCCGTCTTTCGGTTCAGATTTCATAATGACAGCGAAGGGGTTTTCAGAGGATGGCTGTTTAATAATTGGAAAATATATTTAAAAAAAGTAGGCATCATTATTATTTTTTAGTTTGGACTTGAAGTTGAAATTTTATTCGCCATGCACTACGCTCCGCAAAAGCCAAATAATCACAAAACTCGATGTGATTATTTGGCTTTGTCAAAAACTGTATGAAAATGTTTCTGTTTAAAATGGTGTGTCCCAAATGAAATGGCATCCTCGCAAATATTTTTAAATACGCTTATGATTTAAAATGATTTATTTTTTTAAAATTTCGTATCACTTAAAAAAAATCTCAAAAATTAAAATAAGTTAAACAGTCAGTGAAAACTTACAAAAAATGATTGTAATATTTTAATTGTGTATTAATGACATTGTCTAGTACTTGTATTGACTTATCTCAATTTATTTAAGGCACTTTTATACACTTACTCCATTGAAATTCTTTTTTTTTTGTTACATAAAATGTTAGCATTAAAAACAGCATCTTTGTTGTTATTGTTTCCATTGAATAACTATAGGTTTGTTTGTTTTTTAAGTTTATTCATAATGCAGTTTATTTCAGGAATTATTTTGCCGAGTAATCTTCATAATTATTGCCCGAATTGCAATTTTTATAATTATGGAATTTGTGACATTTAGCCATGTGGTTACGAGCCATTCTAGTCAATGGCAACAGTGACACCGAGCATCTGAGAAAGATTCGGAATATTTTTTGTATATCCAGATCTTCATCTAAAGAGCACCTTTTAAATGCCCGTCTCCTTTGTTTATTTATCTGGATTGATGCTATTTTTATTTTAATGTGAGGCAGTTTTCTCTTCACAGTTTCTACGTTTATAGATAGGCTGAAAAACATTTTGTTATCTGTTAAGATGTCACCTTCTATTGGATTCTACTGAGACAACTTTCCTATAATAAGCTTTAAGAAATGATTTTTTTTTTTGTCAGGCACTATAATGAAAGACTTGATTGTAATGTCGCAATGGAATATTTCTTATCCAAGCCTTCCTTTTGATGTGAAAGGAGCTTCTTTTTTTTATAATCACTGTTTCTTACATCTTCTGCAATATTTCGACCTTCTGTAAATTCATTGATTTTGGGCATTTAGCCGTAGTCTACAGCTAGAAGTCTTCATCACCAAAAATATCTCAAATAACCAGCTTCCAGTTCTGCAGAAACTTTAATAACAGTTTGGTAAAACTTATCTCTTGGGGGAAAAAATACTTTCTGTGGTCTTTGATTCTTTCGAGGGTGATTTCTTGTTCGTGAATCATTGATGCTACTGACGAATGTTTTGAAAAGCCAAGACGCAGGTGCGTCTAATTGTTGCAGCTTTTGTCTGGTGGCGTGGAAAAGACTGTTTTCTTCGATGCTCAAAGGAGCTGACTGTCCGAGAGAAATGGGACAGAGCAGTCTTTTGGTGTATTTTGTGTGATGTTTTATGAGGTTTGAAAGAAAAAAAAAAGATATATATCCTGTTCCGAGGTCTGTGTGCATTCATTGAGTTTGCCATTCTTTCAGGTGTGTTGGAAGCTGTCTGTGCTGACAGCAAGGAGGATTCTTAATGAGGTGCCTTCTCTCCCTGGCTGCTATCTGTTTGGGGCAGTTATATTTCTGGGCTTCTGAACATTGGTCAACATCTTAGTATTTTGACACTGGAATTCGAATGTACCAGAGATAATAGAAAGATTGTAAAGGCATATTCATATTTTACCTATCACTTCTTCTCAAACTAGCCACACACAGATCATTTGAGTAGATTTCAGTTTCACCCACTAGAAAGGCTGAACAGCCAGAAGAATTTTTATACTAATTGCAGCTCACTGGAATTTTTATATCATTTTACCCGAGTTCCGACAGACTGAGATTCCAAAATGGAAATGCATATTGTATATTCAAAGCCTTTCTATATAATGTTGAAGCACCCATTCCTATTCGGTTGGGGAAACCCTATGAGGTTTTGTTATAGGCACTGTTTGATGCAATTATTAATGCAATTTATATTTAGAATTTTTAAGAAATATCTTAAAAAAATTATTGTTATTAATTTAATGTAATGTAATCAGAAAAATGTATTAATCAGAAATGAGTTTTCATTTTACTGCAGAACTTCTGGAGTGTCATGAAATCAATTAATGCATCGGCTATAGTCACTCTGTGCAAAGGGCGGCCAATTTTCACTTCTCCAGGAACTCATATCCACCTTCGTAATCCTATTGACTTTTTTTAAAAAAATGAGTGTGCCATAAAATTAAAATTTGCTTCTGGTAATTTGTTATATTATAACAATTAGAATATTAGAAATGTAGCAACTAGTTCCTTACTACACCATTTCATATCTTGATTACACTTGAATGGTATGATATAATGGCACAAAACATAAATATGATGTCACATGAAATGCAAAACTTACACTAATATCTTCAAAAGTTCTGATGCAAATGAAAAAATAAATAACAAAGAAATGTGAATAGTTGCATCATTAATTTTTTTTACACACTGTCTTTCTACTCGTAACTGCAAGCAGTCCGAGTATAATAGAGGGTGTACACACAAGTAAACTCTCACTCCACAAGAGAAAATGTGTTTCATTGAGCAATTGGTTTAAAAATCTAATAGAATTACTTACTCCATGTAACAACTAATTCCAATTTTTCCTACGTGTTCTCGAAAAAAGAGAATATAAATCCAATTTAGGTTATTTAATTTGCTATTTTTACTTTGAAAATTTAGTTTATGAGCATACATATACTAAGATGCCATGCTCAACTTTCTAAAATAGAGTTTTGTTTCCCCCAACATAAGTTTAAAAAAAATAATGAGTTAAAGAAATAAAAGTCAACTGTTAAATATTGAAAAGAAGCAAAATGATATTGAATAAACAAGATACATGTTTGTTTTTAAATTGATGCATTTTCTGAATAATCATAGTTGTATATCATTTGTTGTATTATTTCTCTATATTTAATTTTTATGTACTGTTTATGAATTAACATTCTCTTCGATGAATCATTCTAGAAAGATTTAAAACTTGGATTTTTTTTACAGATGTTTTGATTTTGTGAATTTAAATATATTTAATATTGAAACTTATTGAAGTTGATTTAGAATAGGTTTTAAAAAATATTAATATGGATTTTTTTAAAATTTCCTGTTGTGTTCATGAAATTGAAATGAAATGATTTATAAAACAACTATTTGACCTTTTCACTTATTTCAGTTTTCAATTTTTTTTTATTTATATGATTAAAAAGTTCTGGAAATTGTCTTTTACTGATTTAATATATATTGTTATATTTTACATAGAAACTATTGCAAATATATTTGATGGCATGCAATTAACCTGCCCCTTCCCCCGCCTATTTATTATGTTATATATTTATTTGCCTTTATTTTGTTGTTTCAGGAATCAGCTGCTTATCTTTTAAAATTGACTTCTGAAGAACACATGAAAGATTATGAAGAGCCTAAAAGTGACCCTGTTAATGGGGTTTCGAAAATAGGGATTCCTAGTAAGTATTTTAATAATCTTGGATTTTATATGACTGAGTATGTTAAACTAGAATCAATCCATTTTAAGACTGTCACTTTTTGATATTATTACAAGCATCATGATTTAAATATTTTTATAACTGCATTTCATTGGATAAGACTTTCAAATATTTGACGAGCAGTGCAAGGTTACAATTGGGCCGAATTATTCCTTCAAAAAGCAGCACAAAAAATATATCATTTGAAATAGAATTGTTTTTACAAAAATTGACTTTAATTTGTATCCATGTTGCATAGCACACTTTACATATTTACATGATGTTTTCAATCTTGCAACTTTAACCCACCTTATAGTAGAAGGAAATCCAGCAACTTTAACCCACCATAGTATGCAGTTTATCATAGTAGAAGCAGATCAAGTGATTTTTGATTTACTTCTATTATCTTTATATAATTTGTATCATCAATTATTAAACATTTTTCTTTTGCTTGACATTTAATACTGGTGTATCTGAGCTAGAAAACTTCTGATGATAAAAGTATAGTTCAAAATAACATTCTTCGCTTTCTTTCCTCAGTATTTTAACTCTAGTATTGATGAATAAGTATCAGGTTCTAGTACTTTATTCTTTAAAATTGTAATGTGAATTAAAAAATTGAATATAGGAATTTTAAGAAGGTCTTTTATTTAGTTAATTTTTTAAATTTATGCTAAACAAGTATGTATTCCTTTGTTTTTAACAACATTTTAAAAATTGATTTGACATGACTTTCCAAAATTTTCTTCCTTCTTTAACTAAATGTCATCAAATTCTTTCCGTTATACACAGAATGCAGAGGCTTGCTTATAATTATCTTATAGTTTTTAAGATATAATTTTCTTCCTATTCATTACTTGCATTATTTTTTTAGAACATGTTATTAAACTATTTGCAGTATGGCAATTTTTTAATGTATCATATTTTTCACTGTTAAAATATTTTTCTCATTTTTTTCTCCCTCAGATGCTTACAAATATAAACCTCAGCCTAAAATCTTAGACCAAGAGTCATCATCATCGTCAGAATATTCTGCATTAAACAGTATCCGCACTCCTGAAATTTCTCGTCATGATGGTGCTAGTATCTGCATCACTGGCCTAAGACACAAAATCTTACCTGATCCACCAAAATTAATTTATGGAAGTTCACTTGCTAACTGTGAAGTTTCATCCAACTATAGAATAAATGCAGCAAATGATTATTCCAGCAATGATGTTCCGCCACCCCTTCCTCCACCCAGAGGCACTGTTTGTCCTCCTCCCACACCACCAAGGAGTACTCCACCTGCTCCACCATCTGTGAATTCTGTTGTTTCAGAACTGTCACATTCTACTACAAATGGAGTTGGAGCTCACAAACAGCCGTATATGAGACGCATGTCACCGGTGCCAACTTCTTCATGGCAAGCGCTCAGCTATACTTCTTCTGCCAGCTCCACACCACAGCGTGGAACCAGTCCAATAACTTCAAATCGTACCCCTATGGTGGTTGTAAACAATTCCCAAACACATCAACAACTGGCACAGCAGTTGCAAGCTTTATCTATAAATTCAAATGGATCATCAATATCTTCTCCTTCTCGAAGTGAAGGTCCTTATCAAGCTGGTGGCTCTCAGAGTGGTAAATCTTGGTATTCTTCTTCTCCCCAGCCATCTTATGCCTCCTCAAGTTCTGGTAGACATAGTCCAACCCCAACTATCAGCAGTAGTGAGTATTCCATACCACCAGTGTTCCAGCTGAAACGGACTCCTCCACCTGCATATACACCTCCTTCTTCTTATTCTTCCTCACCACAACCTTCTCCACAACATCGGGCACCTTCGCCTGGTGCAGTTGCTGCCAGCTCTGTTACATCTGTCTTGACTCGCCCTGGTGCTTTGCAAGCCTGGAGTTCAAGACAAGCCAAGTCACAGTCTCCTATTATAATGCAGTCAGTTAAAAGTACTCAAGTTCAGAAACCTGTTTTACAAACAGCTGTAGCTCCAACTTCACCTCCACCTTCTTGCACTGTTGCTCCAGGCTTTGCCACATCCTGCCAGCAACCACCTGTTTCAAATCCTCCTCCACCATATCCAGTACACAAAGTAACATCTGCTGCAAGCATCAATACTACAGTTTCTTCTCAAGATGCAAACCCTGTATTGTTTTCCTCTGGAAATTCGGTGTCTTCATCAGTAAGAGCTTTAGAATCTTCGAATCCTCCACCTCTATATCCGCGTAATCAAAATAAACACCATACAACTGCTGTAAATCATGTTCCTGATCCACCACCTTATCCTGTTTCTAGTGTGCCTCAACCTTCTATTCCTCCTTCACCAACTCCTCCTCCATATAATAATCCAATGTGGCAAGTGTTATCTTGCTCTTCACAAAATATAACCAGCCAACCTCCACCTTATCTCACTTCAAATCAGAAACCAGACCTAGAACCTTCAATAACAGAAAGCTTGCAGCCTCTCTATTCACCTCTTGAAAATCGTCAAGAGAAATGGCCAGAGCAATGTAGCAACCTCTCTCCAGAAATATCACCCGTGGATAATTGCCCCCTTTCCAATGTGCCCACAACTGACCCACCAAGCTATGCTTCCAGCATGGCTGCACTTACTGCCCAAAGAGCAGCAGCAGCTCGAATGACAAAGCTCAATAATAATGTGCCAACTCTTGTGAACAATGGGCCATCTTCCTGTACTTTTAAAAGTGGTTCTATGATGACACCATCTTGTGTTGACCCGGTCCTCAGTAGTGCGAAGGCTACATCCAATCTTGTAAATACCGTGGACAGCATCTGTACTTCTCAAATAACTGCTCTTCCAGGATCATATGTTAATAATATTAATGATATGCCTGAAGATGCTTTCTCATTCTTTGACAATCATCATACTACCATCCACCGCAAGCCATCTCCAATAGCGATGGACACTGCCAGCTCTGCCTCTCGTTCTGAATCTCCGGTGTCCAGAGCTGTCAATCAATCTCCAGTATCTTTCATGTCTACAACATCAACATCCTCACCGTCTACTCGCTCTGACTCAACACAGGATTCCTCTAATAAGTTGGTGCACCACAAGGTTGTTCAGCAGTCACCACCACCTCCTCGAAAGATTCTATCCAAGGAAAAGGAGAAAGAACGACGTGAGAGCAAAGTGAGGAACTATTCAGCTGCTGCCTTCAAATTCTTTATGGAGCAGCATGTTGAGAATCTCTTGAAATCTCACCAAGAGCGCCAACATCGTCGGCAACAACTTGAATCTGAGATGGCTAAGGCAGGTCTGGATAAGGAGGCTCAATGTGAGATTCGCAAGATGCTTCACCAAAAGGAATCTAATTACATCCGCTTGAAGCGGGCGAAAATGAACAAGTCTATGTTCCATAAAATAAGAACTATTGGCATTGGCGCTTTCGGTGAAGTTGCATTAGTTCGTAAAGTGGATGCCAATCAACTCTATGCGATGAAAACTTTAAGGAAATCAGATGTTTTAAAACGAAATCAGGTTGCCCATGTCAAAGCTGAACGGGATATCCTGGCAGAAGCAGATAATGAATGGGTCGTTAAACTTTATTACTCCTTCCAAGATGATGAAAATTTGTACTTTGTTATGGATTTTATACAAGGTGGGGATTTGATGTCACTGCTTATCAAATTAGGTGTATTCTCTGAAGAATTAGCAAGGTTCTATATTGCAGAACTTGTGTTAGCTGTGGAGAGTGTGCATAAGATGGGGTTCATCCATAGAGATATAAAACCTGACAATATTCTTATTGATCGGGACGGTCACATAAAATTGACTGACTTTGGACTTTGTACAGGTTTCCGATGGACTCACAATTCCAAATATTACCAAAGAAATGGTAAGATTTATTAAATGAAAGTATGTATTCTAAAATAATATTGGCAATAACTCGCCATAATTTGAATATAATTTAACTACATTTTTCTCTTGGTTAGTCTCTAATTTGGTTTTTCCAAATCATCAATTGAAACGTTAAGCTATGGGAGGGGGATAGAATCAAACAATTATTTTTAAAATGTCGAGGAGGTCTTTGATTTACTTGAATCTTAATGTTATTCATAAGAAGGCTTGATGTAAATATTTATTGTTTTAAATAATGTGCAATAATCTAGTAAAACCTTAAAAAATATATTTGAATTATACTCTTTTTTTGAGACATTTTAAAAACATTTTTACAGGAGATAAGCTTTTTGCAAGGATATTTCATGATACTATAAATATTTATATAATGTACTAGCTTTTAGCATTAACTTCATGTATGGAGAAATTTTGATGTGTGTGTATGAGAACTAGTGGTCTGATCACAATGTAAAATGTTATCAAACTGTATCATTATGGTGCTGTTAAAAATAATTTTCACCAAAAAAACCTAGCTTGCCACCAAATTTTGCAAAATGGCTGAATGTAGTGGGAGTGGTAGCAATAGTGTTTCTAAATGTAAGATTTTGATGAACTGTTGCAAATTAATGAAAATCAATAAATGCAGAAAAATGGAGTGCATGCAAAAAAATTTAATCAAAAATAATGAAAGTAGATTAAAGGAGTTTGTACAGTGGGAAAAAATCAAGAGACATGAACAGAAAGATTGAATTTCAATAACATAAAAAAATGTAGCAATGACTTCAATGCGAACACAAACAAAACTCTTATGAGATTAGTCATTAATTCTTAAACAACTTGATAAAATGTATACTACACATACTATAAATATAATATTTCTTTATAGCTTTAAAAAAGTAAATGTGCGCTTTTTAGATGTATATGGTAGTTATATATATGCAAGGTACATAATGAACTATACCTAAACCTAACTCTGTATGAGGGAAAGAAGACTTTGCCATTTTATAGAATGCGAGGCATTTTTAGGCTAAATATGAAGCTTGAGAATTATTATATTTTTTCTTGGGCATTTTATAAAATGATTAGTGCTATTCAGATAAAGTTTGAGAAAAACACAATGGTAATACTTTACACATAGCTTATTAGTTTAGAAGCAAAAGTGTACACAAAATAATTTCATAATTTTTTTATGGCAGTTTGTGGTTGTAGGCTGGTATATAACTGGTTTCTTTTCAACCACACAGAATAGGTAACAGAAGCAGAAATATCTTTGCTAATTAGGTCATTGTCATGTTGATTTAATTTATAATTGAACTTAATCTCATCCATGTTCTTTGAAACAATCTTTTTTATTTGCAACTTAAATGCATTCTATACTTGTTGCAAGTTGGACATTCTATAGAATATCAAGGATATGTGAGAAATGTTTTAGTCAATGTTTGGCATTCTGTAGAATAAATAAGTATTCTGTAGAACATCAACTTTCTTAAATTGACAGTAAAAGATTAGGGAAGCTGCCTGTTTTAAAAAGTAATCTCTTTGAGATTATGCACATTTATCCATATTTGAACTTGTTTAAGTTTCTCTGATGTCCTATGCAATACAAATATAATGCATGTTCCATATTAAGTAATATCCCATTAGGTTGCTTGTATTATCCACATTGTAAGAAAAAAACATATTTGTTCAGAAAAATCAAAGTAAATGCTGAAAATGGAATAAAGTATAATAATTTTAGAAATTTATAATCGTTTTTTTTATGTAGCAAGTTCTTTTATAGTAAAAAGGATTTTAAAATATTTCTCTCATAAAATTTTGATAAATATCAAGTTGTGTATATTATGTTTGAATATAATTTAAAATTGGGGGTGTACCTTTCCCCCTTTTTAAAATATAGTAGTCCTTAAACTTGAGTCTTATTTTAAGTCAGTAAAAGATGTAAAAAATTTCCATATATAAAAGATCTTGGATATAAACACTTAGAAAATGGTTTTTTACATTGTTGTACACTTTTACAACAATAATGCTCATATTATGTTTAGAGATTAGATACATGTATTAGAATGATTTATGCTCATACAAGCTAATTTTAATAAGTACTGCATATTTCAAACCATAAATTTCTGTTAATTGATTTGAAGTACATTTTACTTATAAAAATGTTTTCTTTAAAACTTGTGAGTTATATTCTTTTCAGTAAATGTTTAATGAGACTTTAAATTATTTTGGAAATTTTATGTTTTATTCGAAATTGAATATAGTTATTTCTCTTACTAAAACTATATGTTTTTAAATAATTGTAAACACTTTATTTTTTTTTTCTAGGAGAGCATGGTCGACAGGATTCCATGGATTTGGATGACAAGTGGAGCAATGAGTGCCACTGCAAACCTAATGCAAATCTGAAGCCTCTAGAAAGGAGGAGGCGAAGGGAGCACCAGCGTTGTCTTGCACACTCCTTGGTGGGAACTCCCAACTACATTGCTCCTGAAGTCTTGCTCAAAATAGGTGAGGTCTCCATGTACACTAAAAGTTTGTACATTTTTAAATGGTAGAGTTGGAGAGCTCTTCTCTGTATTTGTGTCTCATGTGAGGCTTAATTTTCTCTCAAATCAGATTTCTTTCTAAAATATGGGAAAAGTATGAAGACAGGCTGCGGAGGAAATTAGTTTAGTACGTGATTGTTCTAAGAGGATATAATTACATTCTTGTTGACAACTTTCATAATTTATACAAAAGTATTACAATAATCTTGGATATTTTACTTTTTTCATGTGGCATTATTTTAATTCCTTTCTCTACTTATTCAATTACAACTAATTGCTCAGTTGTAGCACTAAAGAAAAACTATTTAATTTATCAAAGAAACATACAAATTGATTATTTTCTTCATTGAATGAAGAACTTCAACCATTGCTGTTATTTCTTTAGTTCTCAAAAAGAAGATTGCGATTGGCTGCTCTTAGCGGAAATATTTCAGTGGTTACTTGTTGCACCTGTGCTCCATTATACATAAAATCAATGTAGTTCCTTTTTTTATTGTAAATGCTTCATTTCTGTTTTCTGTCACTAATTTTGTATTACATTTCTTTTAAATAGGTGTAAAATCCATTCCTTACCACAATTTTAAATACCAAACATAAAAGAAATTTTTCAGTTGTATAATCTTGAATCTTAATTGTTTTTTTTTTCTTTCCATTTTTAACATATTTCATATAAACTTGAAAATATTCTGTTCTATGTCATTTGATTGGATTTAATTGGATTATGAAAACAATGCAAATGTTTTTTAATACTTATACTAGTATTTAATGATCATAATGTTAGCATTGGTTTTTTTTCTTATTATTTTGTTAGTTTCCTATTAATTTTAAGTAATGTTAATCTAATTGTTCTACATACAGGTTATACCCAACTCTGTGATTGGTGGAGTGTGGGTGTCATTCTGTATGAAATGCTCATTGGTCAGCCTCCATTTTATGCTAGCACTCCTGCTGAAACTCAGTTAAAAGTAAGTCTTCATCAGTTTTTCACTGCTATTCTGTAAATTACCAGATTTAAAATGAGAAAAATAGTTATTTTAATTGAAAATCTTTCCATTAAAATAGGAATGATTTTTCTGCTGGTCTTTTTATTATTTTATTTTTATAGTGTCTGCTATCCAGTATAAATAGGACTCCAGTGCTTAATCATAATAAGATTATATTTATATAAAATCTTGTATTAAATACTATCATAATATTTTATAAAGCATAGCTTTCACATTAACGTTAGGCCATGCTTTCTTAAACTTTTGAGTTGAAAATAAATTTGAAAATGAATATTAATGATAATTTAAAAATTATTCAATTTAAGCTGTGAAAAACTTCAAAGCTTTTTCAAAATAAGATGAGTTTTTGAAGAAATTGAATTGCTAATACAGAGATTCTGGCAAAATCCCGGCTAGTGAAAGTTAATTTTAAATTATCAATAAATCTGTTTAAGCAAATTTCCAAATTTTATTTTTTACTCCTACTTGATTTTGCATTTATTATTAATGAAAAAAAAATTCTGTATTTTGATCACATACATATTATTTAAATAAAATGTATTCATCTTTATTAAACACTTCTATATTGTCCTTTAGGTCATCAACTGGGAGACCTCTCTGCGAATTCCAAAAAAGGCCAACATTGCTGATTCTGCTGCTGACTTAATCCTCCAACTGTGTCGTGTGGCTGAGTCTCGATTAGGCCGCAACGGCGTTGATGAAATCAAACAGCACCCCTTTTTTGCTCCTATTGATTTCAATAGTGACCTTCGTAAAACTTGTGCCCCTTACATCCCAAAAATAACACACTCCACTGATACTTCAAATTTCGATCCAATAGATTCTGGGAAACTACGGAGCAGTTCAGAATCCAGTGATTCAGGTGACCTTAATGACCATGGTGGCGATAATGATAAGCATCCAGAGCATGCCTTCTTGGAATTCACATTTCGACGCTTCTTTGATGATGGTGGGCAAGTGTATCCCAGTCGCACTCCGTCATTAGATGAGACACCAGATAAGCAGAGCTCTCCGGTATACGTGTAACAATACGAAAGGCTTTTAGTTTTTTTTTTTCTCCCTTGTGTGAAAGATTTCTTGTATTTTGACTTTAAAAAAAAAAAACCCTTCATTTGCTTAAGAGAAGAGACTTCACAAAATAGGCGGCATTCTAGTTATGAGATGTAAATGTGTTGTAGGCTGAAATTTCTAGCCACTAACAATGTTGGTTCAATAATTAGAGCTGTTGGACAGTAATTTAATTAAGTTGATGTAATATAATCATCCCAAGAAAACATTAATCTTTTAAACTATCAATGCATATTTGAAATATCTCTGCTCTGATATCTTCAAAATTTTTAATAAATGCTTCAGTTGATTTATAGCAATTTCTTGCTAATATTTAACTTTGCAATAGATATAAAATAATTTTTCTCCTTTTCATTGGCTTTACAATAGAATTACAGGCCATACTTGCCATTTTCCAGCTAACAGTGCACTTAGTATGGAAACCTTTTAATGCAAAGTGTGCAATAGCAGTGTAAGGTTTTTATACTTGACACACGCACATGTTGTAATGGAAACAAATCTTGTTTGTCAGAAATGCTGTATGTTTATATAGTCAATTTGTTCATTAGAAATAGTATAAATAACATCTGAGTCCATTCTAAACAGTGGAAAATACAATATTTGATACCTTCTGTTTGGATTTAAATTGCCTTTAGCTTACAAATATTTCCTTTTATGTCTCATTCTCATTGCTTTTGTGGAAGTTCCACCCACTCTTTTGTAAGTTGATATGTATAGATAGAAAGATATATTCATTTATTATTTATTAACTAATGATTGGATTGATTGAGTTTCGAAGTATTTATGAAAATAGGTTGAATGTTTTGACCTGATGAAATAAGCAGTTAAAATTTTATGAGAAAATTCAGAATTTTATTTTATATTATATTATTTATATATTTCAAAAAAAAAGAAAAGAAAAAAGGATGCGATAAATGAAATGTCTCATGCATTCTGAAACAGAATGTAATCATTGATTTAAATTTTATAATGAAGTATGTTAATGTTTTACTTCACATAGTATTTGACATGTTTTATTGTTATATAGTTTTATAGTGAAACATTTTTTTTAGAAATTGAGTATTAAAATACTTCTATATAAAATGATCTTATGTACACAGCTGATATCTGAGAAAAAAATACTGAAGATAGTTTTACTACTCATACATTCAATTAACATTGTTTAAAGAATCGAGTGAAAAGAAGGTAGGGACATAGCTTAGAAGAATTTATATTATGGTATCAATACTTGTTCTGTCCTTTGGGATTTGGAGAGGGGGTGAGATTAATTATTGCCATTAAAGCTTAGCAGTCATTTGTTGTAATCAATGTGCCTTTGTATATTGTTACAGACTCTGTTAATACCTATTCATTAATTATTCCTACTCACTACTAAGGCACACAGAAAGATCTGAATAACCAGACATTTACCATAACTGGTGAGGACTAAGGTTAAGTCCTAAAGGCCTGCATTGACCATGGGATGTCCCATCATCAATGGGAGGGGGGAGTCAACCTCACACCGTCAATGCACTACCTGGGTGGCGTGCAGTAAACACCATAGTGGAAGCTTCTCATCCTCATCTGAGGTGTTCTCATCAAGTTTTGTTAGTAAATTTGGTTTGGATTTTATTTAAGTGAATGTAGTTACAATTTCAATTGTTGGGTAAATGACAAAAAAAGAAGGGAAATCAATACATAAGAATTTATAAACTTATTAATTAGATGTAGATTCGTATTTTTTTACTTTGATTCTATGAGAATTGTTCGAAGATTTGTTATGTTTATCATAAGTTTAAATTGATTTTTTGCAATCTTAATTGTGTTATGATAATTTGATTGCTTTTCTTTTATATATATAATTCAGTGTACATATCTATACCTTTTGGAATTTTGCAATTGATTTGCAATATCTAGTCACTGAATTAATTTCAGTTGATATACACTTTTTTTTAAAAAAATGGGGGTAGGGAGGTGAATTATTCTAATGAGGAATAAATTGAAAAATATTGATAGTTAAAATTCAAAATACTTTTATTTGTTGTTTGTTTTATTGGTCAGGGTCTTTAAAAAAAAACACCTGTGATAAATTTCAAAAGTAATATATTCAATCTTTGGCATCATGTATTAAATAATTATCTAAAAGAAGAATTGCAAAACTTTGTACTACATTATTTCTTTTAATGTAATGTAAATTGCTTCAAGAAATTACAAAATTTCATTTGGTTGATTTCAGTCCATTGTTCCCAAGTTTATATAGTGTCCCATGCATATTATTTAAATTACAAATATGTGCACTGTGTACTATTATTTATGTAAAAGTCAATTTGGGAAACATTCAATAGAAATTTTCTCTTCCTTGCCATGCATTGAAGAAACAGCTTTCTGTATTTTCCAATTGATTCATTAACTTCGGCAATTTGATGTTAAATCCCATTCAAAACCCTATTTTTAACTTTTAATATGGGAAACATCCTCCCCTCCTAAAACATGACCCATCAATGAAATGGGATTTTTTTGAATGAAGAATGTTTGATAATTTTATTTTTATATCTAATTTTATACAAATGTTAAAAACTAAGCTAAGAAAGTCTTTCAGTATATCTAACAATCAGCAATATCTTCTATATACTGCCAGCTTAATTATAAAAGGGCATAATCTTTTAAAATGTTAACTACTGAAAAGTATGACAGAAATCAAACTCAACTTTTCAAAATGCAACAGAATATTTGTAATCTGTAAAATATGCATTTTGTTCTATTTTTTTAAATAAGTGAATAGATGTTGAATGTCTAGGTGACATATTCTTCAATTCATAAATCATTTTTTTTAAATTTTCACAATGGCAACTGTGATAATTTTACAATGTGAAATTAAAAAGTTTGAAGCACTGAATTTTTAGCTTAGCATGTTTACATTTGACAGAGTTCTTAACCACTGCTTGCCTAGAAGACTATTTTTATATACAGACTTTTTGCAAAGGAAAAATGAGCGCTCTATAAAACACCGTTGTTCGGAAAAACATCTTGTAAATACTGCATTACTGTTGTATTCTCTCAGCCTTGTATAGCATTTTCATTAACACTTTGTAAATAGTGGATTTTCTGATTTGTGCATTGCTCTGTGTGATTGATTGTTTATATAGAATGCTGAAGGTTTACATCAAAGGGCATTGAATAGCCTCTTCTGTACAGGTTTCAAATAAAAAAAAATGTTTGTTTTTAAACTTGGTTTGTCTGATTATTTTTTACTATATATTATCACAAATTAAAATATGTTAGGAGTCATAGGGATTTTTCTTTATTAAAAATGGAATGCTGTTAGAATATATATCTTTATGGTATTAATGCATAAATTTTCCCTTCAACAGATTTAATTAAAAGTGATCATAAGTAATAAATAATTCACTGCATTAGAATCGCTATAAAAGATGACTAAATTAATGAGATTATTTTTATACCAGTAATACAAATACAAAATTTCCTCATTATTGTTCAATTATGTGATTTTTTAAAAGAATAAATAGACGATTTTTCTACTTGTAATTTGTGTAAAACTTAACTTAGCATTTTATTATTAAATGCTAAGTTATCTCTATAGATAATTTTGTTTTGTTAATGAAAATCACATTATCAGTAACTTCGTAAAGTTTCAGGACTAGACAGAACTGTTTTTCTTAATAATAAAATAATTCCCAAATTGAAGAGCAGGGAAGGATGGACAGATTTAAACTTCTAGAAATATCTATACTCATAAGATTTTTTAGAATGCAATTACTTTTATTTTCCTTTTAGACTGAAACCAAGTTCAGCCATTTTTAAAAACTTAGTACAGTACTGGCTCTCAATATTGGTAGTATGCATACTTTAGCTAAGATAACATAATTCAATACCTGATGCAATTACTTTAATTAAATACTACTTGATATATTTTTTAAATAAAAAAGAATTCTATATCTATTTTAAGCACCTGCTTGCTGCACCACTTATTAGAAATACAAGAATTTTCAAAAATTAGTTTTTTCCCCCCTACTGTAGAGAAAAGTATAAAACTGATAACTTTTTTTAAAAAAATGGATTTTATTGATTCTCATAAAAACAAATATTTACACTTTACTTATTCTATCCCATCTCCATACAGAACCATTGTCACAAACACACAGAAGTATAGAACCATCTTTGTTGAGGCTAGTCTGACGAATAGGGCTGTTACACTTTGGATGTGTAAGGACTGTACATCTACAAAAAAGAATAGAGTGTAGTCTTAGTGAAAAACTTCCACAACAATATACATCTCAATGATTCTTTTTTTTTTTTTCAATTACATTAAAGCCCATTTATTTCTTTTCAAAGCAAAATTACATAAAATGTAAGCACACACTTTTAAAAAAAATTGGTATAGATTAAATATAACTAATTATAAGAGTAGATTAAATTAATTTTGATTTTCAACAAAACATTCTTAAATATGAAGATTCCATAATACCCAAATTCATCATATTGGACTCTATCATTTTATTTATTAATTCAAGTATTTTTCTTGTAAATTCATAACATAAAATCAATATGCAATCATTTGAATCTGAAATCATAGTACAGTATGATATTGCTTTTTATAATGTTAAAGAACTACTGCTACTAGAATAAGTAAAAAATATAAAATTAATGAAATAACCTTTAACAGCTTTAAAAGAAAAACATGAATAGTAACTTTTTTTTGTGAGAAAGGGATTATTAATTATTTAATATACAATTATTACATATTTTTTCTAAATCCATAATTACTGTTATTAAAAGATAATATATTTACTTCTTTTTTCATAAAATTGAACAAAATATAAAATAAAGAGTTACTTGCATATCTCTATTTAACAAGTGTATTAAGAAAAACTGTTTATAAATCTTAAATAGTTTTTGAAAGCATAATGTACCTTAATATATATATATTTGTGAAGTGCTTGTATTCTTATACTATAGCAAATATACTAAACTTGCAAACCAGTAAAAATAGCAATCAAATGTTAAAATTTTACTATAGCTTGATTTTTAAAATGCGTAATTCTCAAAAATGAAACACAATATTCGCTAAAGACCAATTGCTAGTGATGTACTGATTTAATATTTTTCTACAAAAGAAATGAATATTTTAAGAAAAAATCGTAAAATATTGCATATTAGTATTCTACTACTGCAATAAAATGTTTTAATATTAGAAAGATTTTTTTTTTTTACTTTTTAAAATTATCTTTGATTAATATTGAATTCACTGAAGATAAAAATATCTCAAAGATGGCAGCAGAGAAAAAGTACTCAGTGATATATATATTTACTTATGGTGCATACTGAGAGATTTGTTTATAATCTATCCCTATGTAATAAATGTTCATATATCAGCACCGAAAACACTTATAACTTATTGTCAACAGGTAAAAAATTATTCTAATATAAACAGAACCACTGTATGCATTTCTGTCTTTTTCTTGGACATTTTTCCTATTCCAATAAATTCAATAATTTAAATTAGTTAATTAGTGGAGCTTCAAAATGTTATATCAGATGTTCTACAGTGAGTTTGGTCTCTCCCACAAGTTAATTTAGTCAAGTCAAAAGAAAATATAAAAAGAATACAAAAAAAAAAAAAAAAAGATTAAAACATTTATCAGACTTGAAAATAGATTTAAATGTTTTCCATTTTAATGACATCTGACTATTTATTCATTTATAGAAATATATATTTATAAACCAATTGTATTTTAATGATAACAATTTCATATCCATGTAATTTTCTTCTTAAATTTAATATTTTATTAAAACAAGAATCAGATGGTAGATTTTTGCTAAGATAGAAAAAAAAAATCCTACCAAATCTCAAGATTGTTTTTAATATAAAAAAGATTAAAACACATTTGGTGACTTATTGTCTTAAAATGTTAAGATGGAATTCAAACTCGCCTGTTAAAACATTTATGCCTCATTCAATTGCATGATATGCCAATAATTAACTCGACAGTAAGATTTTCAATTTTGCTTTTATTTCTTATAAACATACTTTTTAATTTTTAGTACACTGATTCAATGGAATTCATGTTTTCAGTTATATCAAGGACAGTCTATATATATATATATATATATATATATATATATATATAAATTCTTTATTAATTATTAAATGGCAATAATCGAAAATAATTAAATGGCCATAATTGTAAACAAGCTGGCCATAATTTCACACATAAATTATGTTCACATCATGAAAACGAATTCTTTATGAAACTGTTTCCCAATATTGTTATGTGAAATGTTTCCATAGGGAATTTTTCATAAGATGAGCTGAATTACCACTTGAATATTTCTAATATTAACAAATAATAGTTACAGCAGAGAATAATTATTGCACTTGCAAACAAAACTGTAAAATTCCCTCTATATTGTGTTTGAATCTACATCTGTTTCTATCACTGTTTACTAAGAAATTATCATTTGGAATTAAGGTAATCTCTTTTAACTCTGTGTAATACATTACAAAAGCTGTTCAGCATAATTAGGAATCTTATAAAATAAAAATTAGGGTAGGAAAAAATGTTTAAACCCAAAATGAATTAAATTTTGTTTTACAATTTAAAAAAATCATGTAATTAATATTTCTCTAAACCATTTACATGAATAAATATGATACATACCTGGCCATTCCAGGATCATCTACATCTAAATCCCAAACGTAAGCCCTGCCAACTTGATTCCCCAATGCTAAAATCTGAAAGAAACAATTTAAGAATGTTTGTTTTAAAGTAAAATCATCATAGAATTTCGAAAATAATTATGTAATTGAGCAAAATTGAAAAAAATTTAAATTATAAAAATGCAACCACAAATCAAGTCCTTTCCACTGTAAATTAACAATTCAAAAAGTTAAGTCAATTCCAAGAGGCCACTAATGAAGCAAATTATTTTCCCTCATCATAGTGAGTTCCACAATTTTCCTCGGAAAAAATTTAAACCAAATGGATTTTCTTTTCTCACAGGAACCTAAATTATGTCATTTTAATTGCTATTTCTAAAGTTTATAGCACTTGGAATAGTGACGCAGTTTTAATAAGATTTTACTGTTTAGCAAAAGTCTAGTATAACTGTTCCAAGTTTTCTTGCTGCGGGTGGGAGCAATGCAGAGCATAAAATGAATACCAGCATTATATATTTTGCTGCAAAAATATGACTCTAAACTCGTAAAGTTTCAATTTTCCGATTTTAAAAGGAAAAAAAAAAATCATCTCCCCCTCCCAAAAGATGACGTATACATTCGAAAAAATTATTCAAACAGGGTTATACAGAAAAATATGTACGTTTACATGCATACATAAATACTTTCTTTTCATTTCTTTCCTTTATATTTGCCTCGAGAATTCCTCACATTTAAAATCCATAGTTCGAAGCTGTACAGTAGAAACAGTAAGAATTTTTAGTATAGTAGAAAGTCTTTGTTGACCGGAAATCTTTTTAACAACATTGTTGTAATAGAAATAAATTACTATCATTTTTAATAGAGATTTGGCATCATTGAATGATTTTGAGGGAGTACAGAAAAGGTCTAACCAAAATTTATTAAATCTTTGTTCTTTCGCAAGTGAAAGAAATCTTACCAAAAGTTTTGTTAGAATTGCTGTTAGTCACATCAGCTTATCGCTCTTTCCATTATAAGGAAATTCCAAAGAATCGCCATTCTTTTCAAAGGGAGCTGACAGGAATCTGGCGATATGAGGCCTCAGAGACAGAAGAATGATGGAGTGAAATCGTCGCTCGCCTGCACAATTGGCACGAAATACTCCCTCCGTTCATTCCCACCGATTTTTAGACAATTACCCGAGTTCCTCATATCTATAAAATTTCCTAACTTTTGCCCACTTCTACGGTTTTGTTACCACTCAGATCTTTGTCAATGAATTAAAAAAAAAAGCTGTCTTCAAGCCACAAGCGATGAACTTGATTGCATATGTGCAAGCAGTATTAAAAGAATTCAGTTTCGTATAAGTGGCGAAGTGTTCATTTTGGATAAAATTTTAAACCAGCAAGTTTGCCTTTTCATATCTCAGCAAACTTTACGATCATGGTACTTTGTGTCCTTACAGACGTTTCTTACAAGGTAAAAAAAATATTTTACACATTAACACTTTTTCATATGTGGTCTGTGCAACGATTACAGTTTTTGTAATTTCTTATTATTTTTCTCTATTAAATATTTTCTTATATTTTACCTTTTTCGATAAAACTTTGCTGAACATATATAATTGCAATAGTTAAAGGGGAAAAAATGCTTAATCCTGATTTTCAGGACATCTTGTATATATGAATACTAAAAAACAACTAAATCAAGTGAATAACTGCTATTGAGTGCATCAAGAAACAAAATAATAATAATGATAAAATAAAGTGTATATTTTTTAGGAAAGAAAATAATGGTTTGTGTCACAAGAGGATAGCTGAAAAAGCTTACCAAGCTCTTTTTGGCTTTTACCAAGTGGTGAGTATCATATGCCTCTATTTATATGGGCTCCCCCTCCCCCAATATACGTGGGAATAAATAGGCAGCGACTGATTTCAGAAAAAAGAAAATAATCAACATTTAGTCCACCACCATGTGTTTAAAAAAGGAACTAAGAGTTCTGAAAAATAATAATGATGATGATGATGATGATGATAATTAACTGTCTTTACAATGAAGTTCAGAGATAATGTGATGAAGATGATATTAAAAAGGAATGAAGTTTGTGAGTTAGCACATAACTGACAATAAATCTGATCCCAGTTGATAGAAAGTATCAAAACACATATTTTGCTAAATTTTCAGCAACATTATACAAATATAAAACAGGTTGTCAAACAGAATAATAATAGATCTGACTATGAACAAGATGTTTTTTCAACAATGAAAATAATGATGGCTGTCAATTTGCCTTTTTTTAAACTGCAAAATGTAATTGATTTTAATATGAGATCCAATAAAAAATATTAAGATTAAGCTTGGTGAGCAGTATGGTGAGAGGCTTCTGTTTGTTAACAGTCTCACCCTTTGTAGGTTAAGACGCATCATCTGTAAGGTTTGATCAAAATAAGCTTCATAACATGATTATGAAAAATCTGATCTACAAGTGTCTAGATAGGTACACAAAATAATTGAAATTATTCATCGAGATCTATATTCAGTATTATGCAAAGTGGATAATTATCTAGCAAGGTGAGTAGTCAAATTTTATCTTAAAAAATACAGTTTAAAAGCACTTTTTAAGCACCCAATCAGAAAAAAATAATAAGGACCAACATTAACGTAATAGTTTTGATCCAGAAGCTAAATGGAATAAGGACCACAATGAAATTCTCTAAGATTGCCAAAAATACTATTCAAACTTAAAAAAATAGATAAAAACATTAAAGTTAAGTTACTTAAAATATTTTTCTTTATGTTTCCCAAGAAAATCTAATTCAAGCACTTTCTATCTGATATACTGTATTTACAATACAGTCCATAGTAAGGGGGGGGGGAAGGTTAAGAAGATAAGAAAAAAAAAAAAATCTGGATTATAAAAACAACACGTAAATCAGGGATGCACAAACTTTTCAGGATGAGAGGCCAAAATATGAAAAAGGATCATCTTGAAGGCCAAAACAGCTCATGAATGTTAAAACATATTATAAACGTGAAAACACTTTTTTTATGGCAATACACATGAATAAAACACAAACACTATAGATATGTTTAAAATACTTTACCCCCCCCCCAAAAAAAAAGATTCCTTCTAAAAAGGTGGCAAACTTGAGAAAAAATTACCTATCAAAATAAGTAAGAATTAATGAGATGGATGAATATTTGATGTTATTGATTTTATGTAGACATTAAGATTGGTTGTGGCAATATCTAGAAAGAAGAAAGGTCCTCATCTGCTATTCTATTTCTTATTTTTGATTTGTTTAAGTTCATTAATGAGAAAGTTTGCTCACAAATGTAAGGTCGTGCCAAAGAAAGTTGCATATGCTGCTGTATTTTGCTTTAAGCACAAATATTCTTTTAAGTCTTTATAAAATTCTAATATCTGTTGAACTATTTTATATCCTTTGAACTTATTTTTGGAAAATTCAAAATTTTAAAAATAAATTAAAACGGTCTCTAGACTGCCACTAGATTTACATCAACTGAAAATGGAGTAGAAAATACATCAATTTTTTTTGTTAAGACACCTTTCAAAATCTGAAAATCAATAATCAATCATTACGCAAGATATGAATTTGATCCTCATACAACATTTTCATGTGTGGAAATATTTCATGTCCGTGAGCTTCTCCTATACGAAAACTCGTACTCGCTCGCAGGTAGCCATGAAGGGAACAAACTGAAAACCATGTAATAATAAACAAATTTAATGAACAACTGCAAATTATTTATTCTGATGTAGAATTATTTTTGCATCAGAATTTTCCCCTCTTACTTTGAAAAACTATTATTTCATGTTAAATTAGTCTTATTTTATCAAGAACATTCATGGGCCAACTTCAAAGGCCATGAAGGCCTATTTTGACCCCCCTCCCCCGGGGTATAGATTGTGCATCTCTGACGTAAATTATTTTTTATTAATATGTGTTAAAAAAAATCCTTATCTAATACTATCAAATGTTTAATTTTCTCATTAATAATGTTTTGCAACTCATTCCATTTTTTAAACTGTGAAACATTTCTGGCTTAATCAGGTTTTTGAGCAAGTTCAATAGCATTACATTCAATTTCAGCAATTTTCTTTCCTAAGAGATTTATTTTTCTGTACAGAGACTGATTAATTAAGTTCTATCTTTTTTTAAGTCATTAGCAGCAATTTCTTTAACTTTTTATTCCTCTAAAAATAGGTGACAATTTCAATGGGCTGCTGATGCTAATACTTTCAATTATTTATCAATAAAATTCACCAAAAATTCCTTTTTTAAAAATACATATATAAATCAGCAGAATAATCTTGCTTTTATTCCTTTTCAAATAACTTTTAATTTATCTTTAAATTTGTTGGGAGAAGAGTAGAATATGTGTGTGTGTGTGTGTGTGTGTCTATTGATATCACTTAATTTAATTAACATCCTATTTTTCTTTTATCTTAAATTAGACCACGTTACTTCCTGACAAAAATTCTACTTTATATTTAATTATTGTCATCGTGTGCTTCGAAAATCCCATTTCCTTTCTTTTCCTAGCTTCAAGAGATACAGTTGTTTCGAACAGGAGTTACAGTTGTTGCCTATACAGTTTCAAAGATACCCAAGATTCCCTATATATATATACCCTCACACACACTACCCACATTTGACGGTCAGTCGGTTGGCCAGTATTAATGATCGCTAAAATGTTCAATTAATATTTTGCATAAATCGACCCCATAACAGGTTTTTCAGCAAAATATTTTTTAAACTTCAAATTTTGATACTCATATAATTCACTTATACTATTGCATAACATGCTCTATTCATTGTAATATTCAGCACTCTCTTTCTATCCGCGTCATTAAATATTAACTTTGGATCAAAGTGGAAATGATGAAACTGCAATTAATACAAAGACAGTTTTTTATTGAATCCAAGCTTGTCTTTAAATAAAAAGTATGAGAAGTGAAAGTAGAGTCAATCGCCTTTAAAATCTTATAGACATTACAGAAAAATTTTGCAATTTAAAACATCTCAAAGAATTATTTAGCAAACATTCCACTGATTCATCACAAGATTCAATTTTTAACTTTATTTTTAAAAGGATCTAAGTGCTGTTAATAATAATATTTTAATTTTTTAGTTAATAATATTTTAAACAATTATGAAGTTTAAATTTTAGACAGTCCTTTTGTTCTAAGGAATCATATTCTGTGAATTTTCTTCACACTCCGACTTTTAAATAAATAAATTTATATATCTTTTGCTATCGAATCTGACCAGTTTATTAAGTTTTGAATATTGCACAATCAGAAGAATCAACCTTTTCTTAATCTAGGCCAATAACTCTTGAGAAATCTTAAAAGATTATTGGTTTCTTTGAAACGGTCGATGAAGTGATCCAATATCATCCCATTATATGGAATAATGATATTGAAATTTTCATAAATCGATCAGCTTTAGAGATGGATGTACTTTATTAGAGTGCAAATCTTTTGCATATAGGATGTTAGATTCTCATGAATATTTTGTTAAATATTATTCACAAGGCAGAGGATAAATTTTACAATTTTAAACTCATAATTACTTAGCATTTATTTACTCAATTTACATAACACATAATTATTTATTTCTTTATTAAAACATTGATAAAATTTTTTAAAAATAACTTTTTGAACTTAAAGATAATTTAAAAATCAGTTTTTTTGCAACAAAATTTTTGGATTTAATCATGGAAAAAATGCCAAAATTTAGTTTAATTTTTAATTAATAGGAATTTTTTAAAAAAATCTCTCTGGTGTAAACAGTTTTACCCTCCAAGGTTAGTCTGGTCCAGATCATATTATCTGGTCTGTAGAGCACCAATACAAAAACACATTTATTTAATTATAAGCATAGGTGAAATTTGGCATTGATTGTCCTGGAATTGATATTTTACTTAAATGGTGGATGAAAATGCCTAAAATTATACATTTTATAGAATAGAAAGATTCAAATTCTTCAATTTTAATGACTGGTTCATTGAAGTGCAACTTTTCCTACTTAAAATATTGGTGCCTCAAGAACATTTTATTAAATATGACTCTCAGAGCAGATTATCAAAAAAAAATTAATTCTTCATTCAACAGAGCATTTATTTACCCAAATTACATAAAATCTAGTCTATTATTTTAATTTTAATACTAAATAGTATTTATGCCTTTGGCTAAAGATTTACAAATTGGGCATTGGGTCCAGATTTGAATGGATATTCTGCATGAATTAAAGCATGATTGATTTCATGAAGTTGATTTATTGAATTAATAATTTAGATACTGTGAAAGATTATAGAAAAATGTATCTTGTATTCATTTGTTTAGAAGATATATTTATTTCCCTTTAAAGAATAATAAGCTGAAAACCATATTTTTCTGTAGTATTTAAATTGCAGCAATAATTAACTTATTTTTTCCTCAGAGTTTTTGTTGGTGCGATGGCAACACACTGATAAAAGATAATTTTTTGCCATGATCCTGAGGATTACATTTTTATTTTAAAGGAAATAAATTTTTTAAAAATACAGTTAAAATATTAATTTAAAAATTTAATTAAATTTAATTTGTAGGTAAAAAAAGATAATTTTATAGACTTTAATTTGATATAAAACCCGTTTTTTTAGTAATATTTTTGGAAGTTATCGCGCATAAAAACGCCTGTTTCGATAAATTTTTAATTAATTAAAATTCTAATTGAACATTTTGTGAATCTAAATCATTCTTAAATGCATTTGAATACTTACAAAAAATTAATCAAAATCGGCTCTGCCATTTAGGATGAGTTCAGTTACATACATACACTCAGAGAAAGAGAAGAATTTTATATATAAAGATATATAAATCCCCAAAACAACTAAATTTTTTGACATATTTATACTAAATCTCTTTATACATATAAAATACTAATAGAACATTTTTTAATGAAACAATATGATGAAATTATTCAAATTATTAGCTTGAGGTTTATTTGGATTTAATTTTAATATCATTATAATATTCATAATGCAACAATAGAGAAAATGTGGTTTGATAACTTTAGATTTGCTCACACAGGTTCTAAAAAGTAGTGCACCCTATTTTATCACTTATTTTCTTAAATACTGCATTTATTCCTTAGCACTTTCATTCCAAGGCCTGACTACGGCAGAGGCAGTTGCTTCAGGCCCCAACATAAATGCCCCCCCCCAAAATCAAGTAGAAATTTTATTTTACATTTCCTTCTTTAAAGAATGTTCTTCATTACTAAATTAGTAAAGCAGAGGGGGCCCCTAAAAAGTTTTTGCCCCAGGCCCCAACTAGGCTAAGTTGGGCCCTTCTTCCAATTGCTAAATTTTTTAAAATAAGATAGGAAAATATATTTTTTTTAAAAAATGCTTTGGTTTCTGTAGTGTCGATAATAAGTAACAAACATTGAATTTTAATAAATTCGCATGGATATAATTATTTCCAAATTTAAGGAATCTTGTCATAAATTTAGAGGATGACATTTATTTCAGAAATACAAGTTCATTCAAATTGAAGTACAAATAAGACTGATTTGCAACTTCCTTCTAACTCATCCAGTAATGAAAGGCAACTGCAAGCATTGCACATCACAGGCACAGAAATCTTTTTCTTAAATGAGGTAAATTTTTGAAATACCTGTTATCAACTTCCAAATCACCTTGGATAAGCTTCTGTGAAATTGGAATTTTTCCTCTGGAAGCCCAATATGCATTATATTTCTATTTAAAGCCCTTGGATCTCAAAAGTCCAATGTGCAATTTCTCGGGTTAACATTGATTCAAAAGCTAAGTAGAGTCAAATAAATATATAATTGATAGATTATAAATCCAAAGAGCTTAATTTTCTGAACAGAATCCATAAGAATGAGTCAATTGTTTTCTAATTTAAATTATGATACTGAAAATAGATGATTAAAATAAAATCTTATCATTCATATAATCTTTTCCAACTGCATCTCTTACGTTAGAGATGTCAAATTATGTAAAGTGCCATGAGCATTTTGTTTTATATTTATTTATTTTTGGAAGCTTTCAGCCATTCAGTATATTAACTTCTGTAACTCTACACTGAACTGAGGACACATTTTCCCCAGCAAATAATAATAAAAAAAAACGTTCATTAAAGTTGTATGCAGCAAAGATATCCAAATATTTTATTGATAAAAATGTTAATACATAATGAAAATTCTGTAAAAAAGCAATCAGGGAACAAAAATGCAAAAATGGGTTTAAGTCACTGAGCTAAACTAACTTTTCCAATCAAAACATAAATTTACCCCCCCCCCCTCCTGGATGCCAAGGCAAGCGCAGAAGATAAATAAAAAAGTTAAGGAAAGAGGTATTATTCTTCAAGCATGCATACATACTAAAATATACCATCGTAGAAGAGAGTTTTTTTAAAATTAAAACTCATTTATACAAATAAGTCAGCAACCAGCATATCACATCCTTCTTTATGGGGAGAGAGAGAGAGAGAGAGAGAAATTAAGCCCCTTAAAAAAATAAGCAATTTTAGGAATTAAGGAAACTAAGCCCCTTTGTAAAAAATAAGCACTTTTAAGCATACCCTTCTGTAAGCACTATAAAGAATAAACATTTTTTAATGACCTTGTGCACCATTATTAAATTGTTCTTCAATGTCAACACTAACTAATATGATTTATTGGTTTTTCTGAAGGAAGAACAATAAAGGCCACAGAAATGGCAAAGATTAAGTGAACTGCAATTTGTCATTACATCTACAGTTCATCATTGGCATTCATTACAACCACTCTTATTTTGAGAAGTAAGCGCAATAAGGTGAGGAGCTCAAGTGTCTATTCAATACAAAACATCCATTCATTTGCATCGATGGGCTACAGATGAATAATAGATATTTTATTTTTCTTGAGATTTTATTATAAAGTAGCAATTCTATATAGGATGGGATAGCCTGGTTTGTAGAGTATTGGATTAATATTCCTTAGGCTGCAAGTTTGAACCTTGCTGGCTGAAGATTCTACGAGCGTGTGGCTGGTGTCTTTAAATCTGTCATGGTCACAAAGTCCTCCATGTCGGGAGTAATACCACTGGGGTACTGGGTCAGAGGTGATCATTCTCTGTTTCAGATCTAAATTACAATCTGAGGGTGAATGAAATGCATAAATGATGCCTGCCCTGTAAAATGGGCTAGTGATGTGTGTGAGCTAGAAGTTGGACTTCTGCCCTCAGGTACATACCCCCAAGATCCACTGCACCCCTCCTTCCATTGCAAAATGGAACATGACAACATTATCAGTAATTCAAGAATCTTCAGATGTACAGTTGACACATTCTCAGTACAAAGAATATTGTATGCAGAGGATGCCACATTTGCGCCTAACTGTTTTATGCAAGTGATGTTTCATCTGTGTAGTTTATACATCTGTACACAGTGAAATAAAAACTAAAATGTAAAAAGAAAAAAAAATAATGTTTTATTTATTTATTTTTGCAACTGAATCAAACACTAGTCTGTAATGGAGAAATTAACAACCATTAAAGTACTCATTGGATCACTGCTTATAATAGTGGATAATTTGTGCAATCTTTCATTTTTGTGGTGATAGTGAAGTATGAAAAAAATGTTTACCAACTGTGCCAAAGGAAATCTGAGGTTGGTTGCTGAAGTACTGTATGATGATTACCACCAGAGGACATGCCTAAAAACTCTAAATTGTTTCAGATGATGAATTTGTTAAAAATTTCCTTAATAGGGCTTAGTGAAAGAAAATCTCATGAAGAAGCAATTATTAGAACTCTTGAGGATGAAAAAGGTAAAATAGAAAGACCAAATCTTGAATTAGATGCAGCTAAATCTCAATCTAATTCAAACGAAAGTTTAAGCACAATGGAAACTGAAAGTCAGAATCCTTTATTAAAAAGCATAAAAATTTTGATGATTAATATCATGAGAAAACCAGAACCAAGGGGATTTTTTATTTTATTTATTTTCTTTATAACTAGAAAAAGCTTTCAAATAAAAGATGTGCCTCAAAGAAAAAAAAAAGGCAATTCTTCTAAATATATTAGGTGAACAGGCACTCAATATTATTGTGTATAAAAAAGTTGGCAAATTTAATAGTTTTAAAGTAGTAAAATCAATAGTACTACAATAATTTGTGCCAATTGCTCGAATTTGTTTAGAATTGGTAGTGGTGGTGTCATTTAATGAAATCTTGTTACTTATAACTTGTTACGTTCTAAACAGGTAAAATAATAATAATAATAATAGTTTTGTGATTAGTCTCTTAATTCTGTACATGAAAACTCTTTTACAAATTTGTGGGACATTTTGAAGACGTGCTTAAGAAAGACTGCAAAAGCTAAGAAAAGAAAAAATAATTGAGAATATCATAAAGGTTTTGCTTAATAATATTGGCAAAAATTTGCTTTAAAAATGAAATTTATGCCAATATATATACAGGAAATTATTAAAGCTAAAGGAGGCTATATTTTCCTCTGAATTACTAAGATACTGTTTTAGAACTTATATAAATTAAATTACATATTTTAATCTGCACCAGTTAATTTGCTCAATACTTTATCTCTTTACTTTCACTAATGAATCAAATCAAAAGTTTAGTCAAGTAACATCACTAATCGGTGTAATTTATTTTTCAAAATAATATTAAAACATTCAGAAATCTTGGAGGGGGAAAAAACAGAAATGTGAATAATTTACAATGCTTAGAAAAAATTCCATCAGCCATTTCGAAATAAAACTACTGACCTTTTGTTCAGCATCTAATGAAAATCGCATGAACCAAATTTCACATTCTTTAAATTCATATCGCTGAATGATAGTCACTGAAGTGTCTGCACTAGAGATTTCAGTTTGATCCAGCTGTCCAGGCTTCCAGCAGATTATGCAGTTTTCACAAGACTAGAAAAGAAAATCACAAAAACTGAATTATAAACAGTAAGATTTAATATCAAACAGAAATAAAGTTCCTCACTCAAATGATATTGCTCATTTGTTCATTCTATTGATATTACAATTAAAAATTATTCATTAATTAAAAAAATTTCTTTAAATAGTTAAAAAAGACACAGAGAAGAATGCAATTCAAATAATATAGTAGGTATATTTCAGTTTAGTATTTATCTTCCTTTAAGTTATTTAATGGAAATAACTTTTACATGCAGTTAAGAGAAATCACAAATCTCTAAAGATAGGGATTCTAACAAGGAAAGAAACAAAAAAAAAAATGTTTTCAATTATCCCTGCATAAAATATACAATAAAATCCCATAGATGCTCAAAAGTCCAGGAGACTTTTAGCACTTCTTAAAATAAGATATGATAGAGAGGTGTGGCACTAGCTTCATAAAATAGATAACATCTACGATACCAAAGTCAACTTTTGTATTACTGTCCCTAGCATCACAGTTTTGTATCGCAACCTTAAATCGGTACAGAGGTGAATAATATCTGTAACAAAATTTTTATCGACAGCAATTTCGAGCAAAAAATCTATCTGTGTCAGAAACTAAAATCTTGGGGAGCACTATAAAGATAAAATATAATGAAGCGCAATGAAATAATAGCAAATACTGGTTGTCCTTTACCCTGACTATTGTCAACAAACAACAAAAAAAGCACATGTTCACCTTCCCCTCTGCCTTTAATTTTTAAGTAAATAGATTACAAGACATGACTGTTTAACTGATATAGCTGTTTTTACTGATTAAAAACGTATTAGTTCATAATCAGTAAACTTATACGTCAAGCATTTTATTTTACTGCAGAAACAAAGAATAATGCTATAATTATAAAACAGAGATGCATAGTAATAATAAAACAGCTTTTCTCCCCCTCGCTTTTTAAAAATGTTTTCTTATGTCAGATGAATGTCTGATTTGAGAGATAGACAGTTAGATACTGAATAATTTCTTGAAATTCATTGAAAAGTCACATAATTGTACAGGCATACCATGTGTAAGTAATTCCAATATTTTCAATGCACACCAATTCAGGACTATATACTAGAGAAGATTCATGATGAAAACAAAACTAAAGCAAAAAATGCTAGTATGTAAAAAGTAAGAACAACCAAAGCCCACTTTGTATTTAGATTATCTGTGGAAATTTTTTTCTAAATAAGTATTCTTTGTTCATTTTTTTCCTTGCACAAATATACAAAAAGTATGCAACTTATTCAAGATATTATTATGTATGTATTAATAGCCAAATGTTCAAGATTGATTTCAATATAAATTCTTTGAAAGAATGCTTTAAAAATGTTATGCAAAATTTCTAGCAATAACTTCCAAGAACCATAAACCGAATAAAATAAATGAATGGATAATGTCATGACATATAAAAACTAAGAATACATGTTTGGTTATCATTTTATTTTATTTCCTGTCGTTTGAAATATTATTTGCAATTATTTCCACAATAATACATCATAAATAAATACATGTAAAATATTAGCTGAATAGAGTAGAAACACTCTATTAAGTAAGGTAACTTAAAATGCAAATATTTTTTTTACGGCTGTAAATACAAATAGATTTGAAGGTCAGAAAAATATATAATATTTCTTTCAACACGAATGACCACACACATATTAAACAAAATCGTTGCAATAAGTGCTTTTAAATAAGATAAAAAAATTGCCTTTTACAAATGCTTGTATGCAAACATGTATTATGTTAAATATTATGATCTAAAAACGATTTTTCTTTTCAATATAAGGATAACTTATTAATTTTCATGCAGAGCATGCTTATTTCCATACACCCAGTTATTTTGAGCTACTGTATTCAAATTCATAGTAACATAAACATAGACTTCCTCCTCCTTTCTGACATGAAGCCTAAAATGTTCAAAATTCAATAAATAATGAAACTTAAATGTTTCAATGGAAAAAAAAATTGATAAACTTACAAAAAAAATATGATAGTTTAGATGCAGAAAATATCAAATACTTTAAGTCACAAAAGTTTATTCATATGATAATTTTGAAATTGGAAACTGAAATATAAAGAATAATGAAACATTTCAATAACCTAAATGACTTTCATTTAAAAATAAATAGTTATTGATAAATATATAATTAAATGCACATTTTTACTTTTTTTTTGAAAAATTCAGGAAAAGTAGAGAAATTTAAATTTTCACAAAAGATAATGGGGTGACACTTTTCTAAAACAGAAACTTTAACTATGTTTCAAACATATTATAATTCATTAACTCTGAAAAATTAAATAAAAATTAGACAGCAAAGAACTAAAAAAATTCTGTTAAAAAAAACTATCCAGTGGCACAATACTAACCTTGGAAAGAATTAAATTTCCCATCCACCGCACACAATCGACATAATTCATATGGATATCACGTGTAGTGAACAAAGGAAAATGCTGTTTAAGTGTGTTAAATGGCCTGCAAGAAGAGACTTCGTTAATAAAACGATGTGATTTGTTAGCCAACTGAGACAAATCAGGACTTCAAAGCAGCTCACTTGTTTGTTTTTGAAGGATTGTATTCATAAGACTCCTTGATAGCATTTCGTACCTGTTGCTCACTAAGATCCCATATTTTTAGAGAATGATCCATCCCACAAGAGACGATTTTTTCCCCTAGCAGGTTAAAGTCCTAAAAAGATATTTCCAATTTAAATCAAAATATTTGAATAATCCAATTCTTGTAGCATATTTAATTTGTCAGTAATATATTTTCAATACAGTGAGCAACAAATTTGCCAAAATCAAAAAATTGTGGTGTATCATTATAAACAATTAAATAAATTTTAAAGAAGATCCTAATGTATTTCAAAAAAATATACCTTATACAAATTTGCTATAGGTTTTGTATTTAATTCAAAAAGTTTACGTTCCGGAGAAGAACTCTATAATTCATTTGCTTAATACTGATTAGAAGAAATGTATATCTGTTAAATCATAGAATGGCAAATGGTGCACATTGGTGATCTATGATATTATTGCAGGTCAGTTATTATTGTTCATAAAGAAGTTTATTAACAAAGAAAGAAAAGTGTAGGCTACAAACATTGAATAACAACGATCAAACTTCATCGATCGTCTCAAAGAAACCAATCACTTTTTAAAATTTTTCAAGAGTGATTGACCTAGATCATGAAATGTTGATTTTTCTGATACTGTAATATTCAAAACTTAATAAATTGGTCAGATTTAATCATAAAAGTATAAAAATTTATTTACTTAAAAGTTGGAGTGCCAAGAAAATTCAATTACGACAAAAAGGACTATCTAAAATTTAAACTTCATAATTTTTTGAATTATTATAAACTGAATTTTATGATGAATCCCTGCAATTTTCGATGCTTAATTCTTTGAGATGTTATAAATTATGAAAATTATTCTGTAATGCACATAGGACTTAAAAGATGAACGACTCTGCTTTCACTTCTTATACTTTTTATTTAAAGAGAAGCCTGGATTCAGTGAAAATATGTCTTTATATTAATTGCAGTTTCATAATTTCCACTTTAATTTAAAATTAAAGGTTAGTGGCATGGATAGAATGAAATATCAGCAGTACAATTAGCAGAATATCTTAAAACCTAAATAATAGTATAACTGAATTACATGATTATGAAAATTTGAAGTTTAAAAATATTTTGCTGAAAAAAAATCTGTTATGAAACCAGTTAAATAAAATATTAATTGAACATTTTAGTGAGCATCAATACTGGCGAAGGCAGCTATTATATATAAATGTTTTCAATGATGCCAATTTAGTTGCAGTAAAATTATTTAGCCCATATTTAATTAACTTTTAAATATATTTTTAAGTATATTTCACATTTTCATTACTGAGAATGAAACCCAATTCATTTTTATTATTTCATACAATATAACTTTCTTGCATTGTTGAAACTTAAAAAAGAAATTTATCTAATATCTAAACAAGATGAATAAAAAAAAGTGAAATCAATTGCAGGTGAATTCAAATGTACCATAATGTTCTAAAGAGAAAAAAAAATAATGCGAAAATTAAATAGTGGAATTAAGCAAATTTATCTCATTATTATATTTTACAATGTATTGTAATATCCATTACACTATAAATTTCAAACAATATTTACCGCACTCAGAACTTCATCTCTGTGTCCTTCAACACCACCAAATATTGCTATGCATTGGTCTGTTTTAATATTCCATAAGCGTAAAGCATGATCTATAATGAAAAATATAAGATATAACATACTCTTGCAACAAATAAAGGCAATATTTTATTCTTGCAAAAATGAATGATGCATACCTTTACTAACAGACAGTAAAATGTTACAGTCAAACGGATGAAACTTCAATTCGTTTATGGCGTTTCCATGCCCAATGTAATGCTAAAAATTATTAACATTCAAAACTGAAAACAATCTACTTTTCATTAACTGAAGAAATTGTAACTTTTTCTCTAACTGTAATGAACATAAAAAATCATTAAAATAAATACAATTAAAAAATCTGGCCTTTGGCTTAAAAAAGAAAACAGAAATTACTAATCATTGATAGGCATATAGGTGAAACTCCAATTTTTCCTTTGTGCCTAAACCTTTAAAATAATTCTTAGTGATCTATCTATGAAATGACTGAAATCAAATCTATTTATGATAATCATTTATCAAAAATCATACATTCTTTCTTAAATTATTTTTTAATTGAATTAAATAATGCAATTATTTAGCAAGTAAAATAAAATAAATAAGTAAATTAATAAGATAATGAAATATAATTTTAAAAAAAGCTTACACATAATAATATTCTAAATGAAAGTCATGTCAATAATTTTTTAAGACTACAACTCTAAGTTTAAAGAAGTAATTATTTAAATAAATGTTAAAAACATAAAATGCCGAAGGAAAAAAAATGGTGCATAATCATTCATCTTTCACAGAACAGATACAATATAAAATAAATCTACCCTTCACATTAAAAAAAAGGTAGACACTGATAGGAAATTTATTCACTTTCTAGAATCATCACAAAATAGGCAATATTTAGAATACTTTTATATTGCTCACATTCTCTAACAATGATTACTGAGTGGATTCTGTCAGATTACTTTATATGGTTATAGATTACCAGTTGTGGAACAGGATTTTTCATTCATTTCAATGTTTTTGTTACAACTGAATCCTCTTTCACCAAATTAAAAATTTCAAAATTCTCCACTTTTGTTTTAGATTTATAGTCTTTAAATAAAGGTTTTTGTATGGTTTTAAGGAATACATGGTTTAAGAAACTGACTTAAGGAATAAAGGATTTTATTCAACTTTAAAAAAAGGAATTGCATTTCACAATTTTAAACTGAATGCACTTGTGACTGGAATGATTGTGCCTATATGCCATAACCAGAAGTTATATCAGTTTGGGACAAATCTTTTTGGTTATCATCATAATCATATCATTTAAAAGCCTCATTAATCTAGAATTTAGTCCACTCTGTAATTTCATTGTTGGGATATTTATAATGTTGATTGAATAGTTTATGCAATTATTATTTATCAAAATACATATTGAAAGTTTCTATTAATCTTTGGTCTTCCAGCAATCAAATATGGTATAATTTAGTTGATCCAACACAAGCTAGCTTTACGTTATGATTACTGAGTGAATTTAATTTCTAAGTTGCTTGGCTGCTCCTACTTTTGAAAAACAATTGTTCATTGTCTTTGTTTATATGGAGTGTTCATGTTTTCAATTTATCTATTTATATCCCATTTTTTACAACCATTAAAAACAATACAACTGACAAACTTGTACAAAAAATCACCCAAACCAATAAAAAAAATTTATAACTTAAAATGTAAGGATTTGAGATAAATTGATTCACAACTATTTGTGTATCAAATTTCACGGCCATTAGAGAATGCATTAACCTGAATTTTTCATAACAAATACCTCCTTTTTATAAGTGTGGATTTTTATGCTTAAATAATTATTGTCCAAAAAAGGTTAAATTCAGTAGCAAAAGCCTAGTAATAAATTCAAACAAAATTTCAATATAATTCTTGAAATTAAAATTAGTTAATAATATTTGTTAAAATTCAATAATTTAGAAGTCTTAACAATCTGCTTTCAAAGCAACAATTAATTTTTGTACATGATCTAATGGGATGGGGCGAAGACTAATTTTTTTTTTAAAGAAAGAACACAAACCTTTATGGTTTTTTGAACTGCAGGACCAATAATACGAATGACCCCTCTAGTTCCAGCAGCTGCTAAAAGAGGATGTCCAGTCACATCATCATATGACCAAGCACAGGTGTAAAAATTTTCATCTGTCTGAAAAACTGCTTAAGGAAATCAACTACTGCAAGTATGGATATTTTTAACTAAATATAAAAGTGCTATTTTTATTCATTTTCTTATACAATGGAAAATTACCTAAAATGTCAAAGAAACTTAAGTATAATTAATACCCACTTTTTATAATTTGAATTACTGAAACCAAATATCCAAAACACATTTTTAGTTTTGTATTTATCTTTAATTAATATCATAGTTGGAAACAAATAATTTTAATAGCATTTTATAAATTACTTTTTAAATAAATAATAAAAATCAGTAGACAAATATTTTATGATTAGGGCACTTATTATAAACAAAATTGCTTTTATATTTTAATTATTAATACACAGAATTTATTTTTTATGTATTACTATTAGATCAAAAAAGAAATATTTATATTCTTAAAGGATTCAAGATTTTTTTAAAAAATATTCCTGTTAAATGAGTTTGTTACATATATCTTTTGCATAAATACTAGCAATATTTTAAATGGTCCTTTTATTTCAAAAAATAAGTTTTCATTTCGGACAGTACTTCAAGAATGCACTTCTATACTACCCTTCTACATAATCCGTAGCTTACCATCAGGATGCTCAGTAAAGAAAATTCTCTTCATGAAAAAAGCTTAATCCTCCAGGACGCACCTCAGAAAATGGGTATGTGAAACTTCCTGTATAGTGATTTGTTCTTGCTGCTCTGCTAGGTACAGAACTAGGTATGGGGTTAGCTGCCCTCTACTGAAAATGAAAATGCCATCTATAGCATTGTTTGCACCATAGCTGGTTACAGGATTCGACTATAGTCGTCATAGTATTCCAAAAATTAACAATTTACATGTGTTTTCATGCAGTTAGAGCAGTTATTTATGACCAGAAAGATTCTTTTATACAGGAAATTTATGAAGTACAAGAACAATTTAAAATACTAAGAGAATAAAAAGACAGAGAAAAAAAAACTTGGGGGAACAAAACTTTAAAAGAATAATCATCAAAATGAATTTCTTTATTTAATTAGTTAAGCTGTACTCAGCATTTTTTTTTCCCCTTGGAAAATTTTAAATCGGATCTTTGCAAGTTCTAAAAATGAAGGAAAAATTTTTGCTTTAAAAAAAAAAAGCAAACCAATCTTTCTCTTTTCACATAATATCGCAACTTTTTTCAATAAATATGGATTTAAGCAAGATACAGTTTTTAAACCATATAATTTTAAAACATACATTCAAATATATTTATTGTTGTATTCGTTTCTCATATAAAAATTGCTAAAAAGTATTCTTTTTCAGTTTCAGTAACTCCACTGGTTTTTAAATAGTTATAGTTACTATTTTAATTTTGTGTTTTTAAACTGCCTAGGAAATTGGACTGATTTATGCAAAGGGGGGGGGGGCTGAACTTCAACAGTTTGTTCCAAATGATAGTGTTTAGTTTTTTTGTTTGATATGTCAATAATCTTTTATTCTTGCAATGTTTAAAGACATCATCATTTTTTAAATGGAAAACAACAACAAATATAATTGGAAATTTTCTACACTTTCTTTTTTTAAAGAAATTTTTTTAATTCTCTGTATTTTCTTTGTTTAACCTTGTTGACAGTAAATTTTTTTTTTTTTATTATAACAGATACACATTGTGGATGAGACTTTTCAATAGTTGTATTTTCTCAACAAGAAACATCCAAATCAAAATTAATTTGATGTAAAATGCTATGCATATACAAAGAAATGAATGAGAATACATTTCTTACCAAAGACCAAGCACATACAATATTATTAATATTCCCACATGACTGTAGCTGAATACTATGCTTACAATTCCAGAAAAATATAGCAATTTGCAACAGAAACTGTTTAAAATAACTTTTGTAACTTTCACAAAGAGCAATGAAATGACAAAAAAATCAGAATTAAAGCCATATCAAACCATAACTTTCATGCTCAATACATGTACTGACCTACCGTCAGGAGCAAAACCCTGAACATGGTTGCCATAGGTAGACGAGTCTAAGCAAAGAGGGAAATAGGCATTAAAACAGGCCACATTTGACTGACTAAATGCGCTTCATGAGGCTAAAAATTCATTTTTATGACAATTAAACAAAATAAAATTGTAAGCAAACTTAAAAAATCCTTGTTATTTGAGCTTTAAAATAATGTCTTGAATGAAAAAGCCTTTGATTATATTTCTTCAACTGCTTTTGTACTGATTTTTTAAGAAATGTGGCTGCTGTTAATTAAAAACCATTGGATAATATGGTATTTTCTTGAAGATTCATGTGTTTTTAAGAGTGGGAAGCTGAAGTTCAAACTTAAGATTCCCAGTTATGTTTTTTTCACCAATACATCTTTTTACTAGTGACCATATTTATTCAATGGGACTCAAACTGCAATGATAAAGAGGCAGCCTTTCAATTTCATGCCCTGCTTTTAATAAAATTTGGTCCAATTACCTTTGAAATCAGCATTTTTAAAGATTTAGTGCTTGTCTCCAGTTCAAAAAATCCTGTAACATTCTGAACTATAGATCATCCTTGAGAATGCTAAGTCTTCCCACTTTTAAATGTAGCTATTGTATAAAGCAAATCTACAATGTAATTAAAACAAATGGCAGGTTCTCCTTCAAAGCTAAGATCAAAGATTGACGGAGCAAAACATGAAATAGAATTGATGAAAATATATATATGAGCTTCAGGCATGGACCGAAGTACAAAGGAATATCAGGCTTCTCATCAACGATTCTTTTAACAATAATGGTTCTTCAAACCTGTTCTTTTGGCGCCAAATAAAATAAAGTCCTTTCCACCATCCCCAAAATGTAATAGAATGTCTCGTTTCCAAAGCGACGGATTCCTACTTTTAGGGTTACAAGGGTTTTTCTCCTGCCGGTAGGACAATATGTGTATTTTCTATTTCTAGACACAAATAATGGCAGCATGTTTTTAAAAAATCATTAAATGTGCTTCATTAGTCTACAGTATAAAATCTTGCTGCTGTTCCAACATACTGAAAACTGAATCAGCAGAGCATTGGAGAGTAATGCAGTCAATAAATTCTACTTCTTGTATGCATTGCAACTGGTACAAGCATCATTCAATATGATTGCAAATATTTGAAGAAGAAAAAGATAGAGCAAAATATAAATTTTCTAAGAATCAATTGATTGTCATTTTTAAGTACATAATTTTTGAACTGAATATTAATTAGACATTTGAATTCTATAGCATTTATATCCATAGAGATAAATTGCATAATCTGATATTTGTAACCTAACTATAATTTTTAATAAAAAAAAAAAAGAAACAAAAATGAGGATGGGGAAACAGGTACTTAATTTCTAACAATGGAAACTAGCATTTCTTCTCCCCTTCAAATTATGAATTTCATAGATTTTCCAAGTAAATATCTAGTAATTTGACTTAATAAATATCTAATGAAACAAAACCCATCAAAGTATTTTCAAGCAAATGCTAGCATTGACATTCACTTCACAGAGATCTCATCGGTTGGGAAATTTCAGTAATCTTAAGTATATGATAGTCTGAGATGTCTCACCTTAAAAGACAAAACAAAATTACACTTAATGGTTATAGAAAAAGAAAAAAGAAAAAAAACTTCTTAAAAAAATTTTTTTTTAATATTTCAGAAGGGATATCACTTAACTGTGAAATCATAATCCAAGCTTCATTGAAAGAAAAATGTGTGACTAATTAATTATAACTAAAGTCCTTTTGGTAACTTAGAAAAAAAAATTAAAAATTTATTATATATCAATGACAATTAAAAATTAGATGATTAAAATACATAATTCAATTAAACCAAATAAAGAATCCTATAAAAATTTTAAGAATAAAAAAAGTATTCAAGAGAAAATAAGCAAGTGAAGAAGGAACAACATGAGAAGAAGAATACTAAAGGATACATCAGGGTCAGCATAAGCCTGAATCAATTTAAAGCTTTCTTCAGCACATTCATAAATAGTCACCTATATAGAACCAAATATTTATTAAATATCAATATGATTATAAGAATACATTTTTAAATGTTAAATAATTTAATTTATGAAATAAATATCAATAGGTCTCCAAGAAGCAAACTTCAATAAAAACATTTTGGATTTAATTTCAATCTTTTTATATATTTGAAACAATTACACAAAAATGGAATAAGTTAGAGAAATGAAATTCAAACTTGGACATAATCTTTGATTTGCTATCAATATGCATATAGACTGTGTGGTTAAAAAAAAATAGAGAACAGAGGAATGAAATTTGACTAATAGCCCTCACATAAAAGTTACAAACGTGTATTGAATTTTATATGATTCAAATTATATCTTTCACTATATGAAGGAAGCTAAGCAGAAAATAAACCGCATTGCTCAAGATAATACAAATTAATTAATTATTACTTTTTTCTCTGTTTTATACCTAAAAATTACAAATCAATTGAATGCAAAATATATATAAAAAAGTAAAAGATGCATCATACAAAATTATTTTTAAAGAACCTTGAATAATATATATCAGCATTTGAATTTTATAATGCAATAGCAATTGTAAACATTGCTACAATTTTAGCTTTTTAAAAGCAACATTATGCTACACCTTTTTACCATTCAGACAAATATTTTAATAATTCTTTAGAACATAAATCTTAATACAAGAATAATAAAAAGATGATGCACATATGCAGATAAAAATTTTAATGAAAGCAGCAACAGTAAAAGAGCAATTGTATAAATAAAATTTGTTGAAGACTCCACTGGTTTTAAACATGTATTATTACACAGTATTTCATGATTTTGTAAAAATTCCAGGGGAATTTAATGCATCAATCTAAACAATTTAACATCCCCATTTTTTAAAATATTTTTTTCCGTGCATACTTGATTAAATCTATACTCACCCTATTACTGCCTACAGTAGCAAAAACATTCTGTCCATCTTTTAAGTACGGATTGAATTGCACACCAAATAAGGGTTGTCCATGATCTTCCTGAAAAAATAAAATAAAATATACAAAAATTTGTTTCCTTTTCCTGAGTGTCACCAATTTAATTTTAATACAAACTATATATTATGGAATTATTCTATTAGCAGCTACCAAATACCATCATATTATGTATTAGTGTTAGTCAGGAAATGACTTATTTTAAATTTGGCATTTTTTAAAACCAAATTATGAATTTACAAGGGTTTTTTTTTTTCTAGACTCCTGAATCAATACGAAGCATAATTTATTGCTTCATTTTTTTAAAACTATAATATTTTTAAAGTACTTTTACAACACCAATATCAGAAATTTTCACTGATATTTTTCTTGAAATAATGATAATTTGAATAAAGAATTTTCATAATGTTAAAAAAAAA
>JAOUZG010020842.1:5598932-5618328 GCA_026289955.1 Argiope argentata
TATATATAAAATAAAGAATTTCATTTGAACTTCAAAGTTTATAACTACTAAGTTTCAACAAATAATTTAATAACAGCTTTTCTAACACTTTTTTTTTTTTATCATGCAATACAAACTCAATTGCAAAAATTTCACAAAATTATTAGGAAGAAGTCAGGAACAATTAAAATTAATCAGAAAATCAACAAATCTTATAGAAAAATAATTTATCACAAAAACAATTCATGCAAAAAAAGGAGAGATTTAAGCCTGGAAACTACTGTCCACAATAGATCCTCTACCCCTCCCCCTCAAAGGAAGGCATTTAATTACTTTGAGAATCTACATACTTGAATAGACTGTTAGCCAGGCTCTTTATGCAAAAGACACTTTCAGAAACAAGCTAGCATTAATATTCAATCCCAAAACATTTATTACTTTCATTTTGTTCTTACCAAACCCTAATTTGGCTAATTTTATTTATTTTTATATCTTCAATATTAAAAAAGTTTCAGTGAAATGAAAATTTCAACATCCTCCCATTTCCATCTTCTTTGAAATAGATAGTTGCTTTTGATAATCAGATGGCATTTAAAAAAATTCCTAATGCAAATCATTGAAACCTATAAAAGAACTAGTACTCGGAGCCTGAAAATAATTCTGTGTCTTTATCATTGTTAATCCAACCTTTACAGATGAAAGATTAGGCCTAACTGGTAAAATTTTTTGTCAAAACAGCAGCAAAAGCTTAGCTACACTGCTAAAATACTGTTGATTAAAAGAATTTCGAAAAGGGCCCCATTGAAGAATAGTTTCAAGAAGACTAAAATTTGAAGAGACTGGAGGTTTGCCACAAGAAGAGGGCAGAAACTAGATGTGAATAAAACTGTAGAAGTCACTATTGCTATGGTTTAAAGAATTTCCCATTCCAACTACTCTTCTGCAAGTGCTTGATTTGTATTGCATGAGTTGCCGATTCTGTAGTCGGCAGTATGAAAAATTCTACAATCTGTTTTAAAATAGTATCTGTACAAGATTCAAGTGGTGCAAATGCTACAGTCTCAAGATCTTTAAATACGATATGAATTTGCTTGCCGATTTTTCAGCGAGGATGGAAATTGAGGAAAAATGATCTTGTCGAATTCTATGGTTAGAAGAACTATTTTCTTAGATGGAGCAGTGAATAGAGCCACAATCAACACACATGCTTTAAATCGCCTCCTAATGCCTGAAACAAACAAAAACTGATTATGTGACTGCCTGGTGAGGATTTACAATTGACTTTATTTTCGGACCATTTCTCTTTGAATCTAATGCCTCGAGGTCTGTCAGAGAGACATGATACTGCAAATCCCTTCACCAGCAAAACATTCCAGTTTTATAAGTATGGTAATATTCGCAGACCAACGTCTGCAAGAAAGATGAAGCAGCATCCCACATTGGACATTAATTGAAAGAAATGCTTCATGCAAACTTTGGCAAGAATTGTATAATATCCAGATATTTTCCAGATGTGATACCTCCTCTTTAACTCTACATCCTTGTGATTTCTGATCGTAGAGTTTATTAAAAGATTATGTTAATGGAAGAGGGATAAAACTTTACCTGAGTTGAAAGTTATCTTTATATGGCATGTAGCTGCCCTCGAGAGTTTCTTTGAGCTGCCACTGAATATGCTATAATGCATTTTCTACACATTATCTAGATTATTTCTACACAGAATATGCTAGATTTTTAATATAATGTAAATATCAAGGGTCCATATAATGTATACACCAAGTTTCATCAAAATGCAGAACAAGTTCTAGAACCCTCTGAATAGGATCACTTTAACTATAACACTGTATCTATACACACTATAAAATGGTCTCCTGAAAGCGTCTGTATGTTTGGACCACAATAACTTGAAAAATCGTTAACAGATATTGGAAATATTTATACTATTTTATAGAGTATTTATTGGGAAAGGTTTTAGTACATCAAGTCATTTTGATGTAAAAAAAGGAGTTTTATAATTGTGATTTTAACTTTGCATTTAGCCCTGCATACGTGGAAACCTCAAACTGCACATGTGCAAGCAAGAGGTGTGGTATGTATATGCAACAATTTCTTTGTTTAGGTCCCATTTAAATCAGCAATTCAAAATTCATTATGCACCCATTTATTCCACCCTAAAAAGTAAGTTCAATTTTGGCCAGAAGAAATGTTCAGTTAGCAAATATCAGAAAATAATGTCCACACTTAGGGTAGGAGAGTCTTTTTATGAGCAATATAACCACCTTTCTTTAAATCCTATTGCAACTGAACTGCAGGAACAGAATGAATCTCCTGAAGAGTGAAATGATCGCCTGTGTTTTGTCTACAGACATATAATAGTTTTACTTTTCACAGTCTAAATATTTCTGAAAATGTGCTATAAAAAATTGTTTTGTAGCTATTTTTGATAATTTCTAAAAAAAATCAAGTTTATTTGATGTAGCTTAACATGCCCAAGTGATATCGGGAGGATTATGGACTAAAATTTAAACCTAATTTTTCTTCTTGGATGCTATGCCAGGGGCAGTGCCATACGGTACTAAATATATATATATATATATATATATATATATATATTGATGAACAGGAAGAACTGCAGAAATTTTCCAGCATTCTTATTATAGAATCATTGCAATCATATAAGGAATCTACCCAAAGTAGGACAAACGCCTCTCTCGAGACAACAGTACAAGTGTATCATTTTAAGAGTTTATAATATATTCTTATAAAACAAAAACATAGCTTATATTATTAACATTTAATTGCAAGTAAGTTAAAATTAATTGCCTTATTAGCTGCTGTAAAAATAATCACTGTATAATTTTTTAATATAAGAGAAAGGTTTAAAAAAATGGGAATTAGTTTTTTCTTTAAAAATTTACTCCAAATTCATAAATAAAAATATAATTTATTTTAAATAATCCTGTCTCAATAAAATACATGCTCATGAGAGCAAGAACATTGCTAAGAAGATAAAATGGGTGGAATATTTTACAGTTAAATCATTGTAAAATTCAATGTCTAACTTAACTAACCCTATTAGAAGCAAGCACATTTTTCATTCATTTACTATTTTGTATATCATTTATGCTATCTAATTTTTGTGCCATTTTACTTTTTGTTTGAAAGAATTCTTACAAGGTAAGTTTCAAAATAAAAGTGATAATGTTTGTAGAAAATTTTAACAACATGGCTGCTTTGTATTTCTCAACTAATTAAAAGCCAATTTAGAATTTATTTTGGTGATGACACAACAAACCAGTATTAATTAACAATCTCAAAAATAGAATCATCAGAAGAAGAACCAACACAACAAATGACTGTTTTTCAGGTAGAACTATATATATATATATATATATATATATATATATATATATATATATATATATAAAAGTAATGCAATCTATAAAAATAAATAAAGCTATATTTGAAAATTTATCACTTGATAGAAAGCACCCACATTTTTACAAGATTAATGAATACATATATAAAAATCAGACCTTATAAGCTTATTTTTAGGAAAAATTCCAAAAATCTCAGTTTCTACAGAAAAATACAGTATTTCAATAATAAAAATCATTCAAATAAAAATAAATTGAAGAAAAATTGTTTTAAAATAAATTACAAAACAAACATTGCATGGAGCAAAATGTATTATTTTAAAATTTCCAATTATTTTCTACATTTTAGTCTTTAATTTGTACTTCATCATTATAGATATAATATTTTAAAAATGAATTCTATCAAATTCACTGCCACATAGCACACCTAAAATATAGCAGGGTGGCTAGCATTTCTGCTGATTGTTCTCTGACTTTTTCAGGTTTTTAAAGAAATGTCAATGACATTTTTAAGTATCAGAACCATGCTGATTTATTTTATGCTCTTTAATTATTGCACATTATGTTCTTAGCTTTATTTGAAAAAAATTTCAACTCATTTAACTAAAACTAATATAAAATAAAATTTAATTCTCATTAATAAAAAAAATATTTATTTTTATTGAAATTCAGGTAGGCTTCAACTTTGTAAAACCCTCCCTCTTGATTCATTTATTTATTTTCCTTTTTCAAATATATTAACCAACAATATAAGATACAGGCACATTCAGAGTGACATATAGCCAACCAATCATGTCTCAAAGCTGTTTGTCAAATTCACTTACGAAAAACGTAATATCAAAATACATGCACATTGGCAGAGTGCTCAAGAATAAAACAATTTGTTTCCTTTAAGAGCAGTCTCCCTTGTACAGGCTAAAGATTCCATTGTAAAGATTCTTTCCCTCACTAAGAGACACTTGTTTGACCATTGTAACATCCAGTCAGCTGTGAAGTGAACTGTATGACACTCACACTTTGTAATAGCCCCAGACTGCTAGATGGGGATTCTTCCCCTTAATGAGATCATTTGGACTTTGAGTCCAGTTCCAGATAATGAACAGCATGTGTTCTTCGTCCTCCCAAGGAAATAAATCCTATCTAAAGAGGGAAAGAATGTCAAGCCCTTCAGATGAAAATATTTTTTTCTTGTGGAGAGTCAGCTACAAGGGTGGATCATTAATGAACATTCCCACAGTCAACAGGAGACCACTAGGGATTTTACTAAATAACTATTGGGTAACCGAGATCTTGAGGGCACCAATGTGAAAATGAGAGGCGGAGTTTTGACAGAAGATAAAATGTAAGATTTTGAAGGAAGATGGAGAGAGGAAAAGAGATCAGTTGGAGAATTCAAGAGACTTTGGAGTTTCGAGGCCTTCGGAAGATTGTCGTTTTGAAGGAAGTGAGAGAAGCATCGTGTGAATCGAGCTTCTGATTTAAGATCCACCCAACGATTTTTGGTGGAGCCCTTGAGCTACTTTTGTAGTAGACTGATGTGCTAACTTCCTGTTAGCTTTTCTTTTGAGATTGTTTCTCTGAATTTAATGAAGGAACTATTCCTGTATAACTGTTAACTGAGATGTAAATATTATCAATCATATTAGCCTGGATGAGAATGAATTGTTTTTATGTACATAAGATTGTATATAAAGAATTTGTCTTTGAATGCTACCCTCTCATTTGATCAGACAGGATCAATTCCTTCTGATCAAATAAGAAATAAGAGATTCCTTCTGATCATCCTGAATGGTGTGTTTGCCAATGCCACCATATTAACTAGAACTAAATAATTTTACTAACAAAAAAAATAAACAAATACAAATTATAAATATAAAATGAAATCTGCATCAAAATAAATACATTTTCCCGATTAAATCACAACAGCATTGACTTTTAGCTCACTAATTATAATTAAAAAATTTTTATAGATATCACTAGCACGTTGGCTCAGTGCTTAATCAATAAAGTAAGGGGGGAGGAAAATTTTCCTTATCAATTTTTTTATTATTGCATAAAAAGAAAAATGCTTAGAGATACAAGTTCCAAATGGCAAACTATTTCTTATGCATCAAACCATATAAAAAATGCTGCCCTTCTCTTTTTTTAAAAAAATTATAAGAGGTATGCATAACTGTAATATATCAAACAAACTACTTTCTCATATCTAACATTATTTTTAAATTATAGAGAATTTTGTTGAAGAAAATGGGAAACTATATATAATCACAAAATAAAAAAAAATATTAAAAGAAAATATTAGTAATAACATTTATAATATCTACCCACATGAAGAATTTAATATAACAGTATTCATAACGTGTAAAAATAAACAAAAAATGTTTTAAGAAAATATAACAACACTGATGCTTCATTATTGAAAAAAAAGATCTCCGACAAGAAAAAAATTGTAAAATATTTAATTAAAACAAAATGTTTCGGAATTTAATTATGAGTCTATATTTTATTGCTGGTTGAGGGTTGTGAATATTAACAAAAAAAAATCTATTTTTTCTAAGAAGACATCCATTAAAGCTTAAACAATAAAGGAGTAAATTAAGTAACAATAAAGGAACTAAACTTTAGCTAGGCTGCTTTTTCTCATAGTAGACAAAATCATTTTTGCTAAATATTTAGATGGCTTGAGAAAAACTTTCCATGGAAATACTATATTGTTTTTTTTTTTTTTTTGCTTAGCTGGTTTGATTGAATGGACTTTATTTGAGCACAGCACAGACAAATTTATTTACAACTATTTACAGGATGACTTGAGAAAGGAAAACTTCAGATAAACACAATCCAGCAGTCAATAGCCACTTACAGCGTAAATACAAGCTTTACACACAATAAAAACAGACCGCAAAACAGATATCCTATAGCACAGTAAACAGTAAATCACAGCGAGCTCAATAATACAACGTTAACAGCAAATGTAAGCACAGCTCACTAATAAGCAAGAACAGTAATCCTAGTCCAGTGAGACGCTTCTCTTCCGAGAGGGGAAAAACTCTCCAGTAACTCCGTAACTGCCCCCACACACGTGGATGGATTGACGGGGCGCCTAGCCTCGGCAGGGGCTTATCCCCAGTAAATAACAACGCCAGGTCTTAAGTAATCGTATCTCGTCGGAAGTGGTTATCCAATCAGAGCGGCAGGGTTGCTGTAGTGGACCAATAGGAGAGCAGGAAGATAGAGTTGGCTTCTCTGGATTTCAGAGTAGAAACTTTTGGATGAGAGCAACGGTAGGTGAGGTGGTGAGAGTCAGGACTCAAAACTAATGATTGTAAACAGGTTTGGGTGCGGAGGTATGTCTTTGCCACAATTGAATTAAGAAGTTAAGGAGAGAAATAAACAAAGATTAAATGAGAATATTACGCGGTCTTTTAGTTTTAGGATTAGGGGAGTAGATGGGTATATTAGCGACTGCATCATTGTCAATATTACATAAATCATTAACAAATTTTGTTGCAAGTTTTTTAATGAATTGCCTAAGGGGGGTGATAATCAAGGCATCTATTCATATCAGTATTGTGCATGTATGGCCTCATACCACAGACATTTCTAATTAAATTATTTTGCAGTCTTACAATTAATCTTAAGTTAGACTTGGAGGCATATCTCCACACGGGACAGGCATATGTGATTACTAGACGCAAATAGGCAGTGTAGATAAGTATTTTATTAGATCTAGACATTTTGGAGTTTCGAGAAATTAAGAGGTAGAATTTACGAGTTAGGTTTCGAAACTTTTTGGTAATATAAATGAAGTGGGGTTTCCAAGTAAGTTTTTGATCAAGTACAACGCCTAAATATTTACATTCCTTAGACCACGGGATAATTTGATTCTTAATTTTAAGAGGGGGGGATTTAATTTACCATTAGATTTATTAAAGAAAATTACTTCAGTTTTACTAGCGTTAATTTCTATTTTCCATTTCGTGAACCAGTCCTCAAGGGTTTTAAGGTGTCTTCTGAGAGCTATAGTTATGTAATTTTAATTTTTGTTTTTGGCTAGTATAGCTGTGTCATCAGCATATAAACACATCATGGTGTTAAATTGTTTAGGGATATCGTTAATAAATAGAGTGAATAATATCGGCCCTAGTTTAGATCCTTGTGGGGCACCTGCCTGAATAAAGTAACTCCGTAACTACGGCTAATCGTCCCTTATATAGCCGAGGAAGCGAGTGCCTCGAAACTTCTCAAAACACCACGAGCGATCTAGCGGCTACTAGACTATTCCTTTCGCCAAACCAACCAAGCTCCTCGCCAAATGTCGCCATCTTCACGCGTTTTCGCGGCCCTCGCCAGCTTGTAACAATATATTTTTATGTATATGCAATAAATTAGATATGGTGGTTAATCTAAAACAGGTTTCTTTTCTATAACCTGTTTTAGACCGTAAGTAAAATATAACCAATAAAGTTTCATTCTACTTATGAAAATATACAAGCAAATTACCATATTTGATAAATGACCAAAATCTTTTGAATTTAAGAACTCTATAAGATTAGGAAGTAAATAAAAAATGTAGTACTAATCTAAATATGAAGCACTTTAAGCAAAACTGCAAAAAAATTCAAATATTACTTTTATGTATGTTGTACATTTATATGCTAACTTGCAATTTTTAAATTTCCATCTTCCTTTGCCTTTGCGACGACCTCTACTTGTTGGTGTATCACTACGAGAGGCATTGTCAAATGTAGATGCACTCCCAATACTGGATGTCTCATCCTATAAAAAGAAAAGCATTATTGGAAAGAGCCTGCAACTTAATAGCTCAGCAAAATAAAAGTCAAGTTGAAAAAATATACTTTTTTTAGTTAGTTAATGGTATTATTTTAAACTTTATAAAACACAGTTTAGCAGTTCCTTAGAGCATCTATGTAGTATTATGATCACAATGTGTCCTTAACTATCATTAAAATGGATATGAGCATGTTAATAGAAGAACCAAGAATATCTCAAATGCAAAAATTCTTAGCTGAAGAATATTAAATTCAATCATATCACATGATTGATAACGATAATTCATTTCCCATACTATAGGATAATCTATCTAAGAAATGCTGCATTATTCTAATAATGGATGGTCTATTACAGTAATTGTTAATGAGTATATGAAATTGAAAGTCAGTCAAGTAGCAATATTGCAAATTTCTTTATAATTCAGCAAAAGAAAAACTTGCAGAATTAACACAAAAATTCCTACTCAATATGATATTAATTTCTTTTTCAGCTTTCTGTTTACGCAACCTGCAAGAGAGTTGAAAAGATGAAAATAAAACGATGAGAATAATAGTGAGGTAGCTAACCAGGCAGAGAAACGAAAAGAAAAAATGGTACCTTAATGTATATCAAGAGCTACATTATTACACCTAGTAAGAGTCATTCATACTAAGATCCTTAACATTAATGTATAGATTTAAAATAAATTAGTATTCCATTTTCCAACACTAATCAGATTTAGCCTTCTTTTTCCTCCATAAGAAAGCTCACAAATTCAAGCTTCTGATTTTGGGAACATACATTACTTCAAGACGTATTATCAGAAAGGACAAAACACCAACAGAATTCCCCAGTCACAATGATTCCACCGATTTCTGTAACATTTATTGCACGCCAACCTTCTGCCAGTATAAAATAAATGTTGCAGAGTTTAGTACAGCGAGGAACAACCAGTCAATTATTATGGGCATAACAAAATATTATTTATCTATTTTTAATTCCTATAAAGAATTTTCTATAAAAGTTTATCTCATTTATAATATTTATATTTCAATTACAATTTCAAAAATACTTAATTGATATAAATTATTAATTTTGTTTCAATCAATCAATACACTTTTGAAAAAGTCACAAATTCTAAATTTTATACAGTCTTTTAATCCTACGTTTCATATTCAGTAAAATATTCTTGCCACTCCAGTTTTTAAATCAAATTCTAACATTTCTATCTTCTGCACGGAAATCTAAAAAATAATCAACAATTTCATTATTTTAGATCAATGAATATTTTAGACCAGACAAGAAAATTCCTAATGTTAACTAATATACCTTATTCAAGGCTGTCAATAGAGTGATCTAAAATTGACCACGCTCAAGAGATATAAAATAGTGATATTTCAATCATTGTATCTTAGTCAATTTTAGTCCCAAAAATAAAACTTTTTTTTAATTTTAAAAAAAATGTTTTAACAATACTTTATTTAATATTATTCAAAGCGCTAAGGGTCTTTTTAAAAATTAAGAATTCATGAAAGCCTTTATTGACAAACTACATAAAACACAATATTTTATTTCATTTAGTACCACTTTTTCTATTAAGTGCTTATACTCATAACTAAAATTTGAATTTACAGTTGGGACTGATTGAAGTGGATATTTTATATATTAAAACCATACTTGATAGAAATATAAAGAAATATTGAATTTATAATTTAAATACTTTAAAAAGTCATGGAAAGTTTTTTTTTTTACACTTATTTTACTAGAAAAAATATCATATTTTGTAATCACTGAATTTCATACAGACATATACTAAAATAACCATTTTCTAAATTTAATTTGCAGTAACAATTAAATGAATATTTTGAGTTTTTGTGAATGTAATGACAAGTTGATAAAAGCTGATTGTAACAATGGAATGCATATGTATATTAATTTATTTAATTTTATATGAAATATATTGTTGTAAAATACCCTTACAATGTTTGTCAAATGGAATTCTCAGTATGAAAAAAGAGGTTAACACCTATGTTTTTAAAACAATAAATCTAACTCATAATTAAAATTCTAGAATCTATAATTTCTCAAATTATCCTTCTTATATTTATACAGCAATTGTTAAGTAAGTTATTTAAATTATAAAATCAAAGTACATTTTCTATCAATACTGCATAATCTGGGACTAAATTAAACATAGTACTATGAATTCAAAAAATTCTATTGAGGAATTAAAAATTCCTTAATAGAATTATGGGTGCTCTTCTATCAAGGAATTTAAGGAATTATTGCAATTGGACAGTTTTTTTTTTGGGGGGGGGGCTCACTAATTGAATAGAATCATTAAATTATTGAGAATTTTTTTTTAAAGATTCCTTTCTTTGCAAGCGACTGATATTGGCTTCCTACCAATTTTTAGGTTCACGGGCATTATGTTTGCAAACATTTAAATGTAGGAAGTGTTACTATAAGACAGTATATATGTTGAATTTTACTTTTTTATGTGAATCTACAAATAAAATTCTACAGAGCCAAGAGAAAATGTGTTAACTTAAAAAATCGATGACAGGACAATTCCAAGCTATAATTAAATTGCAAATGAATTTTTTTTAGGTCAAATTCTTTAACAGAAAGGAATAACAGCATTTAAAATGTGACTTTTTTCAGCGCTTAATATCCACCCAAAATGTAAAAAAAAAATCTGCTTTTGGAAACACTTTCATTATTGTGGATGATTGCTAAAGGATATCCCCCCCCCCCCCCCCCCCCCCCCCCCCCCCAAAAAAAAAAAGTAAATATAAAAATTAGTTGATCGTCCATGTGCTCCTTCTCTGCAGCTGCCTGTCAGGTGTGAAAGACATCCTACATATCCACTTCAGCAAATAATTCCTCCCAAGAAAAAGAAGAGGTTTAAAATTTGGATAGTCAAATGACACAATGTTGTATCCCACCTCCCCATCTTTAATGGTGAAGTTTTACTAAGATAGGGAATAAAAATCCCACTAAAAAATTATTAACTATTATTATTAATTTTATGTTTGCATATTGTTGAAGCTCCTGCAATCATGAAAAGGAAATATTATATGCAAACTTTAAACATGATTGTCTTTAAATAGCAGTTTGATTAAATCTGGGGATATCTCAGCCAAAAGCATTTACAATTTTTGTTTAACCATAATATAAAAAAAATGACCTTCCCATTTAAATTTAGAACTGGAAAATATTGCTAAAGATTTTTACTGGAATATAATTATTATTAACGAGAACAGGTACTTAATTTGGAATGGGTCAATGGATTTGAACAATTTCCATTCCATGGTGGTTAAAAAAATCAGCGAGTTTCCAAAAATAAACTTTATATAGTTCAAAGTTTTCATTGAATATATCTTTACTGTTGCTTAATCAATGAATAAAAACTATTTCCTTATTAAAATTTTAAATAAAAGAAAAGCTCACTTTGAAAGGGTACAGTTCACCTATACGGTTGGCAACTAAGTCATTGCCGATTTTAAATAAGGAGGAAAATTCAGAATTTTTGTTTAAAAAAATAATTTTATTCAATTAGATATTGCCCGTTCTTGTCGATGACCTTTTCCCATCGTTCTGGCAGTGTAAAAATTCCCCGATCATAAAATGTCTGGTCTGTGCTATTAAAAAACTGAATTAGGTGTGATCTGACATCATCCGCGTTATTAAAATTTTCAGCATTTAAAGAGTTTTGCATGGAACGAAACAAATGGTAATCCGAAGGCGCAAGATCAGGGCTATACGGTGGTGGTGACAAAACATCCCAACCCAGTTCCAATAATTTTTGCCGAGTGATCAAAGATGTGTGTGGCCTTGCGTTATCATGATGGAAAACAAAATTCTTCCGATTTGGCAATACCGGCCGCTTTTCTTCAATTGCATCGTTCAGTGTGTCGAGTTGTTCAACATACACATTTGAATTGATCGTTTGGTTCAGTGGCATGAGTTCAAAATACAAAATTCCTTTGCAATCCCACCAGAATGAAAGCATAATATTTTGTTGGTGAATCTCTGCTTTTGATGTTGTTTGGGCTGGTTTATCTTGCTTCACCCACGATCTCTTGCGAGTAACATTTTTTAAACTATCCACTTTTCGTCGCCAGTAACTAGGTTTTTCAGAAATGGGTCATTTTCATTGCGCTTCAGAAGCGAATAACAGATGCTGCTCCTTTGCGACAAATGCATTTCCTTTAGCTGGTGAGGGATCCATAGTTCAAGCTTCTTGGCATAACTAAGGGTTGTTAAATTTTTTTTTCAATGCATGTATGCGATACATTGAGCTTCTCTGCAATATCTCGTGTTGTGCTGGGACGTTCTGAATCGATAATGGCCTTGATACGGGTTTCATCCACTTCGACTGGGCGACAAGATCGTTGTGCCTTTTTCAGTGAAAAATCACCAGAACGAAATCTTTCAAACCAATTTCGACAATGCCTTTCTTTTAAGGCTTCATCTCCATATACGGCACATAACTTCTTTGGTGCTTGCGATGCGTTCTTGCCTTTTCGGAAGTAATACAATACAATGTATCAGAAATGCAAGTCCTGTTTCTCCATTTTTAAATTGGGATAAAAACAAAAGAACTAATCGATATAATTTTTTTACTAATTATAAGTAGAAGTCCACACAGCAAGAAAAAATTATAGGTTAGATGCTCTGACCACGTTAACTAAACCAAAGAAAGTGTAGAATGAATCTATAGACAAAAGCGGCAATCACTCAGTTGCCAACCCAATATCTGTATCTAATTTTGTATAAAACAAAGATGAAAAGTAAGATGGAACCTACCAAGGTTGATCAAACCTGTATGTTTTAAGTTTTATAACAAAATTTAAAAAAATTAAGTTAATTATTATCATTATTGTCTTGTGGAATTAAAGGAAACCCTTTTCATGATTTTTAAAACACCTGAAAAGATGCAGGAATATTTCTGACTGAAAGAATTTTTGAAACAAAAGCTTAAAACTAAAAAAATTTAATGGCGATAATACATTCTTCTAAAATGTTCCAGAAAATTAATTAAGTTAGAGAATTTAGGGAACCAAATGAAATAATAATGTTAATTCCAAAATTATTTAATTTTCAAAATATTCTAATAAAGAAATATGAATATAAACCTTGAATATTTTTTTCATTACTTTCAATAAAAAGATATGAAATGGTTTGTGATTTTGCCAAAGTTTGATTAATTCATTTTGCCTGATGATTCATTTTTTTTTTATTTAACAGAATAAAAAGGCAAATTTTTTCACCAACTTTTATTAGATAATTATAAGTGTTACACTGATATTCCTTTAAAAAAATTTCTCCAAAGTTTATTTGATTATGATTAGAAGAATGTATTCAATTTCATTTCCTAAGAAATGTAAAGTATTAGTCTATATTTCATTTCATTGGCTCAGTTAATCCACAAGCCATTTCAACATAGAATTATTTCATGAAGTATTTTATAAAATTTTTTAATTTCAAATTAATAATAATACATGAAAAAGAATTTTTATAATAAGTAAAAGATATTTCTCTGATAATAACAGGGAAGAGCAGGATTAGAGAGGTAACTATTAATCTCCTAATCAAACAGAAAGATCTCCTGCACTAAAACTCTTTTGTTGCATTCCTTTTCTCAAAATAAAAAAAATAAATAAAATGAATTCTGCTAAGCATATTTCAATGTATCATGTCAGAACATAATTTCTGGAACGGCCAAGCACCACGTGCTCGTGCAAGTTAAATCATATGTTTATTCCTTTTAATGGTTTCATTGAATGAGTCACTTTAGTATTGTAAAGGATAAAAAAAAAAAACTTTGTCTCGCATTGATTGTTTAAAAAATATATCACATTTCCAATTTATTTCATTTCACATAATAACATGCTCAAAATGACATTTTTCTAGGCTTTATTTGCTGTAGTCATTAGATTTTTTAAAAAAATCAAGAGTTTTTGTAAATGCAATGGCATCACATTAAAAATTGATTTTTTGAGATTTTTTTGTTGATGCAAATAAAAAAAAAACCTCATCCCAAAAACAACGTCATGTTCTGACATGATAATAATTGGGGAGACCAGGGACAGTTGGCACTTTGCTAATAAGATAGGTGAAAAACACTAGATGGCAGTAAAAGTGGGACTAAAGTAAACAGGATTAATATCTTCATACGCTCATAAATTTTCAGTCACATTTATTTGGATCAGCGAACACTAGGGGTGAAGGTGAAATAGTCCCCCCCCCCTTTTCGAAAAGTGGATATTACAACTCACTAGTTTTTCTTCTAAAAGATACAATATTAGTAATCAAGATTCTCGCATATTGTATTTAGTATTTTGATATTTATGAGCGCATTTGTGAGAAAACATCTCGTAATTAATGTATTATTTCTGAATAAAAAATGGAATTAAAGTTGAAATGGCGTGATGGCACCGGCGGGGCAGGTTGGCCTTGCGCTTTTAATAATGTCGATGATTTACTAGTATATTTTTTTTTCTCCAGAGCCGTTTAGAAACAGAAAGAGGATTACAAACCGAGCTTCAACTCTCCCCTCCCGGTAATTATTGTGGAAGCATTTAAAGCGATATTGCTTAAAGAATTGGCGTACTCAAAGGTTGCTGAAAAGTGTGGGATACCTTTGCGTTCACTCAGACGCTACCGCCAAAAAGCTTCAAACGTCAGAGGTGATTATCTTTTGACTTTCGGCTATCTGCCATCAAGATCAATTTTCAGCTCTCAGGAGGAGGCAGAATCTCGCAGAATGTGCAAAACGAGGGTCAGATGTTTATTTCGGTCTTCGTCCGAAAGAAGGACGGAAATTTGCGCACAAGTTTGCTATTTCATTAGAACGGAGCCTGATTCATGGGAAGGAAGTCAACAAGAAGGCGAGGACTGGTTCGGCGTATTTTTTAAAAATAACTCTTCTCTATCCATCAGAAGGCCAGAAGCAACGAGTTTCAGCCGGGCGAATTCCTTTAATAAAACGTTGCCGTTGTTATCTTTTTAAACTTTTGAAGCAGTGGTACGACAAATATAGTTTGGAACCTGCGGATATATGGAATATGAATGAAACGGGGATCTCAACCGTTCAAAAAGCCGAACGGGTGAAAGCACGGAGGGGAAAATGACATCTGCAGAAAGAGCAATTATTGTCCCGTTGGCTGTTGCTATATCTGCAATTAGTAACAAGATGTCTCCTCTCTCCATTTTCCCACGTCTGAATTTCAGGGATCGCTCCCTCAGTGGGACGCCTGCAGGCAGCACTAGATGTTCCAATCTATCCGGATGGATGAAGAAAGGGCTTTTGTGCACTTTGATGAGCATTTCGTTCTGTACACGAAGTCGACAAAGGAAAGACCTTCACTACTGCCACTGGACAATCATGACTGCCATCTTTCGATTTCAGCACTCAATTATATGAAAGCGAACAGAGTTGTGGTGCTGAATTTTCCGCCTCACTGCAACCTCTGGATCGCAGTGTGTGCGACCCTCTAAAGAAATATGGGAGCAGTGCGTGTGATTCGTGGCATAGAAACAATCCTGGAAAAACAACGAAAATTTACGATATTCCAGGTATCATGGCGACTTCTCCACCACTGGCTACCACTGAGAGCAATATAGCAGCCGGCGTTGAAGTTACTGGAATAAGTCCACTGTATCAGACATATTTCCCGATTCGGATTTTCTTCCCAGTTACGTAACAGACCGCCCTTAAGCGATATCTAGAGTGGTTCTTCGGCTTTGGATTGAATGTGTTCAAATATGAGGCCTGTGGATCTCGGCGAAATTTTCGGAGCAGAGCATGAAAGAAATCCCCCTCAACTACAGCCGGTTTTATCATCCCCGGATCTTGAAGCTTTGACCCCACAAACTGTTTTATTGTCGGAGGAACTATAGCCGTTACCGAAGACTGGCGTAAGACAAGGGACCAGAAGAGGGCGGAGGAAGAGGCAGTCTGCTCTTTGGCACATCCCCCGGTGAAGGACACACTTCGGGCAGAAAAACAAGCCGTTAAGGAAAAAAGATTAAAAACCAAGGCTAATGTCCGACACAATAAAAATGAAGAAGAAAAGACCCCAAAACAGGAAAGTGGCCAAACCCGATATTCAGAGAGTGAAAACTAAGTTCAGGAGGCAAACTTGTCATTCATAGAGTGAAGAAGAATAGAGATGATGAAGACGATATTGATATCAACTGTGATTTGACTGAGAAATCGGATGATTTGAATTTAGAAAAATATCCAGAGGTCAAATATTTTGTATTATTAAGTATTAAAATTGTTAGTTGAAGTTAAAAAATAATCTTGAAATTCACCGCTTAAGTTTTGAATCAAAAGAGTCGCCAAGAATGGAAGGAGAGCTTCCCCCAAGAAAAATTCTAAAACGGCGAACGCATTTATTTTCTTCAATAACGCTTGGATATCCATTACCTCCTTAGGCTGATTTAAAAATGGCTCCGCCACTACCTTTGGAAAAACAAGCGATAAAAAAAACATTCTTGCAATGTAAAGTCTATCTGAATTCGTTGTACCTTGGTTAAATGTCCCTGAATCCGAAAAAAAAAATGTGCAATTTTTAAATTCAATTATTTAAGCATTAATTCACTAAGATTTCATAATTAAAATATATATACATATTTTTTTCTTTTTAGATAAATATTTACAGTATAATTAAGAAAAAACACAAGTATATAATGCCAATCTGCCCCGCGTGAGGTGCCAACGTACCCCGGCCCAGGGGCATGTTGGCACTGCAAGAGTTAGCTCATTCAACTCCATATTGCTCGATTATTTTTTTAACCGAATTGCTATTAATTCGGTTTCATATTAGCCAAAGAATGTAAGAATATTTCGGTATACATATCAGCTATTTAATCATTATCAAAAAAAAATTTTTTTTAACGAAATTGGTGTCAACCTGCCCCGGTCTCCGCTACAGTAAACACCATTAATGTTATCTTCGTTCCTATTGTAAGCATATTTTATTTGCAACTTTTTTTTATCTTGTGGCAACAGCTTTATGTATTTTTGTTTACGTTGTAATTTTTAGAATTCTTATTAGAGTACGCTACTGATGACTGACGAGTACGTTTTCGAAACTTGAATAAACCTTACTTTTTATATTAATTAACTCCCATAATTTCATTTAATCTCTAAGGAAAATTTTGAGCAGCCAACAATATTATCCATCTCTTATATTATCAAAATTATCTTACCCTAAATAAACATATTAGAATGTACCAAAAAATATTCATTCAATCTGCATCATTTAATGTTATCAATCTTGAAGTAGAGAATTGAACTATTCAATATTTTCAAAAAGAGATTGTCAGCCGGCTTTCTAACAAAGTGGTAGCCCGTCTTCCTAGTGTTCTGGCAATCCCGAGTTCGGGCATGGTTGTTCTTTTTGTGCTATCTGTGAGATGTGTGACTGTGCTCCCCTGTAAAAAGGAACCGTGCAAGCGACTGAGATGAGTGAGTAGCTAAAGTCGTACTCTTGGCCTCAGTTGGCGCTGCTTGAAACAAGAGACGCTGATTAAGCTTAAAATCGGCTGATGTATCAGCAGTTGTCCATGGCATGTGCCATAAGTAACAACAACAGAGATTGTCATTTGTGGAATTTTTTACTCCTTTAATAAGTAAAAATCTTAATTGGAATCATTTTTCCCACGCAATGAGGGAGCACCTCGTCATGAGGATGAGATGCTTCCAGCATGTTGGTTGGATCCAGCCACCTTGGAGGTGTGACTAATAGATGGGGTTAGACTCCTCCCATCGATGACGGGACGTACTTTCTACGGGAAGGGTTGTACCGTGCCCAACGATGGCTCTTAGGACTCAACCATAATTCAAGCCAGAGTTCCTGTTACGGAGATCCGGTCATTCAGTTTTTATGGTTCAAAAACGTGTGCTTTCGCGGTGGGTCAGAAAGTTTATGACTTCCCATGCAATGAAGTTCACGTGCTTTTTGTTTTGAACAAAGTGAACAGAACTGACAAAAAGGGACAGCTATTCCTCAGAAATCCATTGAACACAAATACACTGCTTTCTACAACACAATTACAACAGCCAAATGGATTTTAAGAAACTGATTTGAGTGCTGAAGGCAAAATTTAAATTCTTAACAGGTATCAAAGATCATTTAAAGTGAATCAGCAGTGCAGGTGAAATGGTCCCTTTAATATTTTCAGAGCTTCTTCTTTTTAAAATTTCGAAAAATCATGAGCTTTTAGTGAGCAAGATAAAGAAATAAAAGAACAAGTGTGTTGAAGAAAGCCCTCCAATAAAAACCAAAATGAATTGAGCATTTGGAATTTTGAAAAACAGTATGCAACAGCATTGATTTTTAAAAGAGTATAAACCATGAGAGAACTCTTAAAGAACAGTTTTTAATATGTAACAAAAGAAGATTTGTTTAAAACTTTTATCATTGAAAAAAATTATTGATAGCCTTGGAGGTTTATTTTCCCCTTTTGTTTATTCTGATAAGCCTGATTTTTATCAACCAACTAATATTAACAAAATTTTAAATCCTACAGTGGTCATATGAAGAGGTGCAAATTAGTATATGCTGATACAGTGCAGTCATTTCTAAAAATCTATAATTCTCAAAAATTTATTTTGTAAGAATGACATTTTTTATCAGCCTTATAACAATCATGCAATTAAATAAATACATTTTCAATAAATTACTTATGTATTCTTTATATTACATTCAGTTTCACCCTTCATGAAAAAAAGTGACCCCATCACATGACTAGGGTTGAAAATTACAAGGTCTGTCTGAAAACAGATGCCATATCAAATGAACTTCAAAATCAGATATTCATCAATCTAAACTAATTTAGTAAATGGAAATATCCTGGACTTAGGAAAGGGTACTTTCTTAATACATGACACTTACATGTCATGCAATTATAATCTAATTACATGACACTTATTTCGCGCCTTTGCTTCACTATTTGAAATCAAAATCGGTAGAATTTTCTCCTTGAATTATTTGATCCTTGAGATACTTAAGGATTCTTTTAGCATCAAATTATGACATATATGGCTGATTTGATTTAAAACCATAATTTTTAAATTCTAAACATCTGCATCTCATTGATTGCAGCAGTAATGGTTAAGAGGTTAATTTATGACATAAAATAAAGCTACTTAAATGCCCTTTAATCTTATTAGGGCAATATTTAAACAGTCATATTTTTAAAAAATAGCATCTACTTTATTGTTTATATATATATATATATATATATATATA
>JAOUZG010020842.1:5624805-5651470 GCA_026289955.1 Argiope argentata
GGATGCGATTACGAAATAACCGATCTGCTAGCAAAACCACGCTGTGTTGTTTATATTAGAATGATCGTCGCTATCACGTCCGCGAGCTTCTCCGATTATACGAAAACTTGTACTCGCAGGTAGCCATGGGAACAAATTGAAAATCCGGGTAATAAAAAGTAAATAAACTTATTGAACAACTGTAAATTATTTATTCCAATGTAGAATTGTTTTCGTATCAATTTTTTCCCTTGTTTATTTGAAAAACTCTCATTTCATTTTAAATCAGTCTTATTTTATTAACAACATTTGTGGGCCAACTTGAAAGGCTATGCGGGGCAATTTTGGCCAGTAAGCCATAGGTTGTGCATCCTTGTTTTAAAGTAATTTGTAAGGATACGACCTTTGTAAAAAGCCTTTGTATGGAAACTTTAATAATGATATTTAAACCAATCTAAAGTTTTATAAACCAAAATGCAGGTTAATCGAATAAAACTTTCAATCAGTAGCTAGTTATTATTTTTTTAAAAAAGATTTGAGATACAAATACAGCTCTATAGCTCGTTTCAGTAATGATTACAGCATACTCAGGTCTTAAGCCAGTTAAAAAAGAAGGAAATGTTGTCAGTGAAAAATATTGTCCAGTAGAAGATATTAGAAAATTTTTAATTAAATGTAAAAGATTATGTTTTATATAATACTAAGTTATGAAGAATTTTTTTATTTCACTCTAGGTTGGAAATAAACAGTGCATACTTAGTGGGTTCTAAAGGTAGTATTCATTAATACATTAGGGTCTGGAAGACGTTTTACTCAATTGCACAACATGAAACATTATCAGACATCAGTATATTCTTGTTCAAAACTCATTAAGTGTTAATCACACAATAAAGCATAATTGAAATGCATTCTTCATTTTATACAAAAAATTAAAGAAATTTGAACATTCTTTAAGTTGCAGCAAGTTTGCATTTTGTAGTCACTCTGGGGTAGTATATTAAGATACGATAATGTTTGTTGTTGAACATAGAAGGAACAAGAAGAAAAAAAAGTCACTAACTATTATTATTTAAACATGCATTTACACTCTTGGACCTATCTCAACTAGAATTCCTCCCCTCAATCATCACTTTCTATCTCATTGGTGTTATTTTCTGATACACTTGGAAAGCAAAGCTTTATAGCAATACTTTCACTTTAATGTATTCAGCATTAGAGTAAAGAAAAGAAGAATGTTTTCTCTGCAGTTTTCAATAAAATTGAGATTTTTAAAATTCTTCAAAGCTAAATAGTTGTAAGATAGTAACTATGCTTTTCAAATTTTACCACTTCTTATGACATTATGTAGGCTGTTATATGAATTTCTCTTTAAAATAGAAGATAGAAAGGGTTAATGATCACCAATGATACATTTAAGGGTTGAAAGCTTTCATTTGATATAAATATTGTTAAAAACTTTATAGTGTTTGGATAGCTCTGTTTATGTTTTATCCAACAGAGAATATAAGATTAAATATTTTATGTTTTCTCTGAAAAATGGAAATTGAAAAGGTGGAACGTAAATGATGAACAATGAGATATCTAGAAAATGTAAACTGGAAAAGTTTTTCATATGAAAGATAATAATTGAAGGGAGAGGGGGAGGGGGTGAACAAATTTTTATTTTCACTATAAGGCAAGGCATTAAGATACTGCTAAATGGTAAAACTGGGAGGTCAGTATTCCAATTGTACATTTACATTGGAAAAAAATACTAAATTTTACTCTAATGTAAAAGTTATAAGATAATGAAAGAAAATATTAAATACATCCATTATTCCAATTTTTTAAAAGTCCACTCTTCTTCTGTGTATTTATAAGTGAAATGTTTATGCCTTGCTATTCATAGTTTGTAGTGGTGCTGGAAACAGTGATGAATATTGTATTTGATTTATTATTTGTGATTTATTTGTCATTTTATTTATTAATCGCATATGTTGAAGTTGAATAATATTTAAAGCTTTGTTGGCATATACCTTGACTGAATGAAACCATGAATGATTGAAACATTCTTCCTTTTTCAAAAGCAAGAGTTTACCAATATTTATTGCAGGTGCAAAATATCTTATTGTTAATGAAAATGAGTAATATAATTAAAATTTATATAATTAATTTGATAGTTTAATTAAACTGATACACACTTCCTCTCTTCACACACGCACACACACACATATATATATATACAAAACACAAATTATTTTATTTTTCTTTAATTTTGTGTGCATGTTTCTTTACAAATTTTGTGTACCAGCATAAAAAGTAGTAAAATTCTAAAAGAAAAAATCTATAGTAAATAGATGTTATTGTATCCTTTGATTGAAAAAGCGAAATTTTATAATCATTACAACTTTTTAATGTTCTCAGTATAAACTAAGTAATTATAAATAAAAATAAATCATAATAAACTTTTTAAAGTTATAAGCAATGTTAAACAATTCAAATTCCAATCTTATTTTAAATCAACTTTTATTTTTCTACTTTTCAAACTTTGGCCAAAATGTTTTTCGCATATTTTAGTCTTTTCATCCCCATTTTCATATGATCAAAATGTTGGTTGTCATGTATGTTTGGTAGTTTCTATATAACCCATGCAAAAGTAGGATTTATTTGTCCATATATTTTTATGATAACATACATTGTTTTAAACCTAAACAATGTATATAATGTAAATAAATGCATCTGTAAAGAGATAATATGTCACAGAAAAGAAATTAATTCTTTTCATGAGAATTATGAAGAAATATTTAAGCAAATATATCATCGATATTTAATTTTAAATCCAGCAACTTTTTCACTCTTAAAGTAAATAATGCTTCTATGTAACTAATTCCAAAATTTCAAGAAAATATAAATGCAGTACTTTCTAAAATTCTTTCAATTAACATGACACAATAATGCTTTGCTTTAAATTAAGATTGTAGAAGAAAATTTTAATTGCTAAATAATATCAATTATATATACAAAAAATATAATGCATGAAATTCTGTATAAGCCAAAATCTCTTACAGACGAAGAAAGCTAAAATCAATCAACGGCTTAAATATAAAAATTAAATATCAAGAAAAATATTTAAAAAGCTTACAACATCATCCCCAGATTCCTCGTGATTAGAGTGGTCCGATTGACTAACTAAATGAACAGGTAAAGATCGGGCTTTACGTAAAGATGATATGGTTTCAGTATCTGACATATCTCCAGACAAATTTATGAAATTACAAAAGGATTCTACACTTTTCCAGACAAACATACATGGAAACCATTAATATTAAAATGTAAAAAAGAAGCTAAATTATAACAAAAAAATCATTAAAATGGAATTCAAAACTATCTCCGAGTTCTATTCATCCAAAGCAACTCTTCACCAGCTCCAGTACTCGATTCGATTCGAATCCACAGAAACAAACTAAACAAAAGAAGAAAAAAAAGCGAAAAGCGGCAAAAAGTAAAGAAAGTTTGAAATGATTTATGTCATTTCACTTCAACAATATTCATTGAAAATAAATGTAAGAAAAAAATTTATGCAATATGAAAGACAAGGTACCAGACAAATTAAAATTCATTTTATTTCAAGATAATTTTATTTATGAAACTTTAAATTCAAATGCCCAAAGTTAAAATTATATTTTTTATTAAGAAATTTTGAAAGATCAAGTATATCCAGTTTCATAAGTTTAGTGGCAACTCGTAGCATAATATTTTGTAGTTATTTAAAGCGCGTTATGTTTGGTTGTTAAATGATTTCCGTTACGTTGATTTCTTTGCAGCAAGCTGAGTTCAAAAGAATGCGTCATTTCTAGTTCTCTGCTAAATATGGATATCAGTAATATTATAAATTTTGATATTAATGAAAACCATCCCATTCTTGCAAATCTTAAAGTCAATGATAATAATATTTTAAATGGAAGTGCTGAGCGGTCAACTACAGAGTCTATAACGTTCATTCAGAGCAGCCCATTGGCTGAAAATCAAGTATTGACAAGCATCAGTGACAGTTTTAAAAATGAAGAGCGGGACACCAGTTTCGCAGCGGATTCAGCTGGATTTAAATCTAATTATTCTGAAGAAAATGTTGCTCTTTTATCGACTGAAGCCATAACGTCTAAAGCCGAAAGTATTAATAGCTTTAGTATTGTATATGGAACTTCATTAAGTATCGAAACATGTAACGATATTTCTTTTAACTCTGTACAAAATAATTCAGTATTTGTAAATGAGTTTGAAAGCGATTCGTATTCTAAATCTAGCTATCCAAGTTTGAAGGATATTTCCGTAGGAAATGTGAATTTCCTACCGGATGCTTTATCTGATGAAACCATTAATGATAATACTCTACAGTCTCAAAGAATGTCAATGTCGGAAAGGGAAAACATCAATTCTGTCCCAGCGTATGATGAAGAATTAAAACATGAAAAAAATAACCCGTGCTTTGTAGTACCAGACTTGGTAGATTTTTCCTTCAGAGAACCAGAAAATGTTATCAATGATTCACTTAGAAGTATTGCTAGTAATGATTCTGTATCTAAGCAACCTAAACCGTTTTTAAATGATAAGCCTGAAAAAATATCTGATAGTAATCCTGCTGTACTGGAAGAATATAAGAATATAAATAATCCTACAGAATTCTTTGAAAATAAATTTGTCAATAAAAGACCTACCTGTCCAGATTATTCTTCTGAGGAAACTGCAATAATAGCTGCTGCTAAGGATAATTTTGTATTCGAGTTCTCTACAAATGATTCCCTTCACAGAGAATCCGAGAATGCTGAAAAAGAATCTGTTAGTAATTCTCTAACAATTGATAATATATCTATAGAGCTTGAAAAACCAAATAAATCTAATGATTCTGGTGAGCTTGTTGTTGCAATTAATAATGAATGTAAAGAGGTCAGCAATGATGAAGTAGCCTTCCAAGTGCCTAAAAATATTTTTAATCAATCGGGTGAAATGTCATCTTTGAAGGTAGAAAAGGTTTCTGTGGGTATGTCTGATAAACCTGTTGAGAAATTTTCTGATATTGCAGGAGATGATGGATGTAAAGGAGGAAGCAGTTATGAAGAAGTTGTTGAAACATCAGAAAATATTTCTAATTGTGAAACTGGAGAAGTTTCTCTTTTGCAAGAAGAAAAGATTTTGTTTGATGCAACTAATAAACCTCTTGAACAATATGTTGATCCTGATTCTGCATTTAAAATGCCTGAGATTCCATCAAACAATCCACTGGAACAGTTTTCTGATCCTGATTTTGAATTTAAAGTGCCTGAAGCTCCGTCCAATAATCTTTTTAGAAATCCGGATTTTGCTTTCAAAACACAAGAAAATTCTTTAACCAATGTGAGTGATGAACAATTTGTAGATGCTGTTCAGTTCTTTAAGGATCCCAATTCTTTTCAATTTTTGGAAAATATCAGAACCTCTATTGTTCAGTCTGGATCTCCTGTTCCAAGGTCATCATTGTATGTTAACTTTGATCCTCTGCACTCAAAATTTCAAAATGCTCCAAACCAAAATAATTGTGCATTGATTGCTGCCGATGAGCAAAAAGACAGTAATGCATCTGCTGAAAATTGCTGTCCAGAAATTATGAAAAAACATCTTGCAGATGTTGCTGAACGTGAATCGTTGAGCAATAATATCTTGATTTCATTTGATTCTCCAAAAGTTCCCACAGGCATTGACTCAAAGATAACTATCCAAACCCCATCTCCTCCAAAGATGATCACTGAAGAAGAGCATCAACAAAAACTCAAAATTCATGAATTAGAAACTCAAGAGGTATATTTGAAAAAACAAAAGGAAATGGAAATGCAGATTGCAAAGCGAGATGAACTCCTGATGGCTCAGCGATTGATAATCGAAGAAATAAGTGGAATTTCTGCAAAATTATCAGAAGAAATTAGAAATGACCATGAGAAAATAATGTCTCTAGAAGCAGAAAATGAGAAACTGAAAGAAGATCTCAAAACTTCTTCTGAAGATCTGCAAAGTGTGGAGAATACTTTTACAGATTTTTATAAACGGTATGAACAGTGCAAAGGCATGTTAAAATCGTTCAAGGATAATGAAGAGCAACTGAAGCAAACAATTTTGGATTTGCAAGCCAAAGAAAAGGAACAAGAGAAAATGTACTTGTTGTTGAGAGAACGTACAGAAGAAATGCTCGAAAAAGCAAATGTTGAAATGGATAATGTGAAACGATCTGGTGAAGCTCAACTCACTGTTTTAAAAGCACAATTAAAGAAAGCTGAAATGAAAATCTCTAGTTTAGAAAGTGATAATAAGCAAATCAAGATAGAAAATAGCCAACTGGGTGGTATTTGTGATGATTTGATGGCTAAAGTTAGTAGATCGTAATTAAAAATTTCTTATGGAATTTTGCACTGTGCCTAATTTGTGAAATAATCTGATGCCATTTTAATAACTGTTTGCCAGAAAAATTTTAATTACTGAATATACTCATTTAATTTTATCTTGTTGAATGAAGTATATGACAATATATTTATTTTCTTGTGTGGTAAATTTAGATTTTAAATATTGAGTATGGCATTTTATAAAGAATTGTAGGTATTTTAGTGTTAAATGATATCACTAAACCGTCCTATTTAATTGCCTTATTGTCCCATTTTAGAATTGCCATTTTAAATAATTCCTTAATCTTCATACCATTAATCAAGGTATTCTATTCTATATTTAAAGACCATATTTTAATTCAAATGAAGAATTCAGAAAGTAAAGAAAAAGAATCCAAAGTGGTAACTTGTCTTACATCCTGCAACTTTTGTTTCCAATAGAAACCATCCCATTAATATAGAATTTTCACACCTGGATTAATGGTGAGAGTTAAAATTGTAAATTTACTTTTCAAACTTTTAACTCTTATTTATTAAATATGTTTGGATATGTATTCCTTAAATGTCTTTTTGCTGGAGTGTTTTCCTAGATTCTTAGATTAGTTAGCTAAAATTTTAAATTGGTTTAAAAAAAGAATTTTCCTGTGATAATTTCAGAATATTCAATTTTATTTTTAATTATCTTTTTGTTTAAAACTTATATTTCAACATTACAGTATCAAATATTTCTAATGATATTCAAATAGATGCATTGAATTAGATATACTACAACTAAAGTTGACGAAAAAGTGAAATATTTTTCAAAGTTTGTATATTTAATGTACATATCAGTTGTCTGTTATTTACATGACTTTCAGCTTGTAAACATTAAATAAAATTACTTTATGGCTTTCTATATTTTTAGTCCTTTTTCAATAAAAAATATAAAAAAGATTTTTAGTTTTTTTACTTTTCTTTAATTCAGATTCATGTTTCCCATTCTACTTTTGTGTTATTTCTTAAGTAAGAGTAGAATACCAAATGAATTTTATAATTTAAAATAGTGTAATGTTTCATGTTACTTTTATATCAGAACTTCCTATGACAGATATGCAGAAACAAAGGATTTTCTTTTAAGAGTTATGTATGAATTATTTTTTATTTAATTTCTCCAGACAGTGAATTGCATAAATTCAAAGCTTTGTGTACTAAACGGATTGAGAAAGAAAATTACAAAAGAGAAGAAATCTTTGGGTATCAACACATTTTAAGACTATGCTTAATTGTTTTTTCTCTTCACTCCTTTATATATATATATATATATATACAGTGCCATCTTATATTAAAATATTGGAGTGATTATTCTGAGGGGGTAGTACAAAATATGAACTGTGTAAAACTTTATGTGACTAGGAAATATTCAAACTTTTTTTTTAAATTTCAAATGGTGAAGAATTTATAATTTTGGTCTGATTGAATGAAATTAAAAATGAATAAAATATATTTTGTGTTCAGAACAGAAAATATATCAATCATGGGAGAAATTACATTTTAAACACTCGGGAAAGGTATGTATTATTCTTGACTGATTTTATTATATTAAAAACTCTTTAGTATGCTATATATTTGATTATCATTCTGATTAATATGTTTGAACTACCTTCTAAAGGAATGTTGCTACGCCATATGAATTCTAATTCATTGTGGTTTGTAAGTAAGTTAGCTAATCATATTAAATCCTTTATGATGAAATTTTAACTTGAAACCTAAATTATCAATGATTTAGTTTTCAATATAGTTTTAAATTGTTCTGTTCCTTTTTAAAAATTAATAAGTGTTTTTTTTTTTTTTTTTACAACTTCACATTATTTACATAATTAGCAAAATTGCTTTTGTATTCTGTGGAAGAGACAACCTAACTAAATCAGAACTCCAATTGCTGTTGCAATTTTAAGCTCTATTGGGTCTCTTTTACTTAAAAGTATATATATATATATGAAACTAATTTTCCTCTTTGAAAGTCAAATTGATTGTATTATGTGTTACAAAAACTAAGGTATGAATTTTGAATATTAATATTTAAAACTATATAAAAAAAGACTTTTATATGGGGGGTTTTTTTTTCCAATATCCTGAAAAAATTAGTTTTAATTATATTAGTATATTACAACAATTACTGTTTTCCACTTCTCGATCTTTTTGTTGAATTATGAAATATTGAGCATTATTGCTAATATTGCCTTTCTTCTTTTTTATTGTTAAACATGAATGTGGATTTAGTAAATTCTTCATATGGACAGATGTTATTGTTATGATTTTTCTTTTAACATTTCTTTTTTTATTTTCTATTTTATTTGAAATTAACAATACATTCAACAAAATGCTCTATAATTTTTAAGTATAATGTACAAAAAATTAATTCATTATATGTACATATTTCTCTTGAAATTTTGTTAAAAATGGATTTTATTTTTCTTGTAAGTTTTGATGTATATGAAACTATTTGCCACAAAAATTTACAAAATTTATTCATGCTTATATATATAACATCTAAAATATTCTTTTTTTTTATGTAATAAAGAAGAGAAAAAAAATTGTTGACCATCACCAATATCCTACTTTTTTCCCTATTTTAGAAATTAAACTTTCAGACAATTTTTTTTACCACCATTCAAACAAATTTCCTGGATTAAGTTTTCATCTACATCTTTGATATAAAACTTTACAAAGTTTTTGGAACTTTTCTCTTAATTCAAGTTTTTGTATAAATGATCAATTTAAAGTCAAAAATAAAATTTGGTATATTTAAAAAATTTTCTTCTATTTGTAGAATAACAATATCAATTACAGTGTTAAAAAAATAACTCCTAAATTCCTGCACCGGGTTTTTTAATAACTTTGTCTTATGCTAATTTGGAATATAATCTTTTCATTTTACTGTAAATATTCAAATTACATGCTAGCTCTTTTGCTTCATCTAAAAGTGTTAGATTTTGGATTTCAGTTTTAGTTTTATTAAGCAAATTGATAGCCGAGTCATGAACAATTGTTTTTGCTTGCCATAGTTTACTGATAGTGTTAATCTCGCACAATATTGCTAACTATACAATTAAACATAAAATAAATGGTATTTCTTGTATTACAACTAATAAACTTTTAACTTCAGTTACCACTACTGTATTATCATTACTTACAGTAATATATTCTAGAGCATTACAAGTTTGATTAAACGGTGTATACACTGCTTTAACTGAATCCATTTTGGCTTCCTATTGAGTGTCGTAATGGTTTACGAGTAATGTTTAAGTGCTTTTGTAGATGCAGAAAATAAACTTTAAATTATAATATATACTGTTGGAAGCAGCATCACAAATTAATAAAATAAAGGAGTGTGGTAGGCCAGGCACATAAACTGTATGCGGGTTTAGAAAGGAAATTCTAGACTGTATATACATTTTCCTTTCATGTTCCTACCATTGTCATGTGCTTATTCTCTACATTTCATAATCTCTAAATCAAATATTAATCTTTCCAATAGAGATTTTGCTATTCCTTTACCAGTCGCATCAAATACTTCTATAAACCCTATAAATGAATCATTTATAGTTAACCTTTTCTCTTCAAAACATACATACTTGGTAATGGTTCAAGTTTGTTCCTTAAAGGAAATATCAGGAGTGCAATCCATTTTAATTAATATTAATTTTTCATTAGTAAAGGCTGCTTTTATGTTTTTAATTTTGTACTTCATTTCCTAACACAGAAATAATCTTTTAATAATTATCTTTAATCCAAACCCAAAGTTTGGTCATTTCCTCTTCTTTTGGAAAACAGGACGCAAGAAAAACAAAATACGGAGGCTTGCAGTTTTAAATAAATTAACCGGCTGCGAATTTGAGTTTCAACATTTGTCATTTTTTAAATGCACTTTGTTGTGGGAAATGATTTAACCTTTCAGCATTTTTAACAAAAAATCGTTTTATTTATTTTTATTTTCAATTCCTACTATTTCACACTCTCTCTATACATATAATAAAGCTCAATGTGTGTGTTGGTTCTCTTTAAGCCAGACCGTTCGACCTACAGCTACCAAATTTGGTACGTGAATACCTTGACGGCCGGGAATGTGCACCTCCGAGCCCTTTTCTTGAATTTTTAATTTAAATAATAAGCGATTTTTTTTTTTCGCTTTAACTTCTGAAAATATTACAGCACAAAATTTATTTTTGCATCAAGTTAAAGCTCAAAAAATTAGCTTTTCAATGATACTAATGTTTTGATCTATAAATTAAAATTATATTTTTAATGAATTTTTAAACATTTAATTTAATCGTATTTCTCAACAATTTATTTAGCATAAAATTAAAATAAAATTTTATCTTCACGAGGATCTCAAAAAAAAAGCTTTTAATTATATGCTGTCATCACATTGTCAGAAGTTTTAATTAAAAAAAATAAGTTAATTACTACCAAAAAAAAACAAAAATATAATTTTCATCACGCGATTATATGAAATGAAAGAAATAGGAAAGAAAGAAAGAAGTAAGGTATTGGGATTTATAGCAACAATGGCTATTATCCACTGTTTCAAATACTTAGAACAAAATATAAATTAAACACAAGAGAGAGCGCATGCACAAAAACAAATTTAAGTTTCAGTCAGTTAACTGCTAATGAAGTCTGTTCAATCAGTTGATTGAAGCTGCAGTGAGTCCGCTGATGAGATTTAGAACATTTCCAGAAGTTCCAGTGGAAAGAAGAAGTACAAAAAGTCAGAACAATTTTATGTGGTAAAAAAAAAGTAGATGTTGAAATGCTTCAACGCTTGAAGATAGGTGTTTGCAGTTATTTTCCCCAGAACATTTTTAAACGAAAAATATTGTGTATCTAATTGGAGAAATGTCCACAATTTATCTCTATAATATGAATACTTTTTGCACGTGAGAATTATATGTTCAATATCATTTATGCTATTACATTCATGGCAAAGAGGATCATTATGAAGGTTAAAACGATTTAACAGTCCTTTAGTTATAATTGATTTGCTGATTAGTCTGCCCAAGACATCATCTTCCCTCCGATTTTTGGACCAGGGATACAATGCTTGGAATGTCACCTAAAGTAATGAAATATTTACTGTTTCTATAATTATTGATTGTGATCTGATGTGTCTCTTTCTTGAGGCTTGAAATAATGTCTTCAGGAGAGATCCATTCAATTCATTGTGTATTTTCTGTAACTTCTTTGGCTAAGAGATCTGCAAGCTTGTTCCAGGTTATATTCGAATGACCAGGTACTCATAGGAAGGAATTTTTTTTTTTTTAATTTGGTTAAGGATGCTATACGTTGGATTAAAGACTTTAGATGCTACACGTTAGATAATTTTTGTCGATTGAAGCGAAATGTTCTTCAACGATGTGAGAGCAGAGAAGCTATCTGTACGAATCAAACAATCTTTCCAGGAATAACAAGAATCTCTAATGAATCGGCAATGGCTAAACTTTCAGTATTAAAAATGGAATTCACAGGTTGGACTCGAAACATGAATTTTTGTTTAGAAAACCAGCAATTGAAGTGTGCTGGAGAATTTTGGATGCATCAGTAGCAATAATAAAATGATCAGAAAAGCAATTCCGAATACATTCCTTAAAGTAACTATTAATATCTATCAAAGATAGATTTTTATTTTGGATTTTAAAACCCGTGAGAAAAATTTGAAAGTTATTTGAGCTAGTTATAGGGTTTTCCGGCAAGATGATAAACTGCTTGGTAGAGGCATTAAAGCTCTTGAGAATAAGGGAAGTACATTTTTTGTCTTTGGTAGTTAATTTAATTTCACGATTATTTTGGGAGTGTTCTGTTAGAAATGGAGAGTGTACACCATTAGCTATTTGCTTGATAAAAAAACTGGGAAGCTAGTCGCTTTATTTTTCCAGAAAGAATTTCCTGAGCAGCAATTTTCAAAAGTACAACATTCGGGGTCCATTTTGGAAGGCCTAATGCAATTCTCAGAGCAATAGTTTGAATCGAGTTGCATGCTTTAAACTGTGTTTCGGAAAACCTGCTGATTATGGTGCAACCGTAGAAAAATATGCTGAAAATACTATTATTTGTGGTATTGATAATATCTTTAGTTCTGGGGCCATAGTTTTTTGATGCGAATATTTAGAGACCATTTATCTTTTTAAGTGCATGATTTCTGAGATTTTTAAAGATAATTGCGTTTTGGTTCTTTTTAGAAAAATGAATGCCAAGAAATTGTATCGTTTCATTCCAGGTTCTCCCGCATAAGACATGCGTGGATAATTTGTAATTTTTTTCTTGGACAATTCAGTTATTGCACTTTTTTTCTCGAGTAATTTCTAGTTTCCAATAATTGCATCACTTTTATATGTTTTCCATAGTATTTTGTATTTTTTTTTTGATACTGATTTCCCAGGAATGAGGGCTGCAGAAGACAGATATCATCTGCAAAGAGAGTACATTCGACCCCTTCTTCTATGGTTTCATGAAAATCATGCATAAAGATGACAAAAAGAATTGGTGAAAGAACACTGCCTTGAGATAGCCCTTTGTTCAGAGTTCTGTTTCTAGAAATGCAATGCCTCCAACGAATCTGGAATATTCTGTCTTGCAGGAAGTTGAACAAACACTTTGCCATGTTGCCTGTTATACCAAGTTGTAAGCATTTAAAAATAAGGCTGTCGATATGAACAGAATAGTATGCAATTTTTATATCAAGATTCACAGCAAAAAAAGTTTTTTTTTTTTTTTTGTTCGCAAGCTTCTGTAATTTTTGGCTGAATATTGTAAACTGCAATTTGGTTATCTCTGAAGGGTATGAAACCATGTAAATTATCGTGCAGTTTTATGTTACAAATTAAGTAGTAAGTAATGCGTTGAGTGAGTATACGTTCAAAGACTCGAAAAACAGAGGTTAGAGCAATGGGCCGATAGGAAATTTTGGTTTTGTCTTTGTTAGGTTTCGAAATCGGAATAATTAGAGTTTATTTCCATTATTTGGGGATGTCAGCTGAATCAAATTGATGTTGATACAATTTCAAAATAATTTGGAGTAGGTCGTTGTTCAGATTTTTGAACCAAATGGCCGGAATGTTGTCAGCTCTAGGAGTAGAACTTTTAGTTTTGTGGATTGCTCTCTTAAGTTCCCAAATTTCGAATTTGCTATTGAGAAAGGAATTTATTCCAGAAAAATCCTAGGGAATAGGTTCAATATTTGTATTTCGATTAGAAAAAGTCTTTGCAAATAATTCACTCTGGTGTGCAGGATCGCATATATATCGACTGTTTTCTATAATAATGTTGTTATGCTTAAAATTCGGATTTGTGTGATTGGAAAGTTTATTTATAATTTTAAAGAACATTTTTGGATTACGAGATATGCAAATTTTTTCCCAATATTCTCTTTTAGCTTTTTTAACGTGAAAACGAAGTCGACTTGCATATTTTTTGTGTTTCACCCAGTCTGATTCAGAAATTGTTCTGATAGCTTTTTTCCGAAAGTACTTGTTGAGCTTTTCATAATTATGACAAGAAATATTCCACCAAGGAGGATAAGGCTTATGCGACAATAATTTAAATGAGATATTTTGGGTTATTATCTTAGTTGCGTTCACCGTAATTTCTTCATTGGAACATTGGTTGGAATTATTTAAAAAAAATTAGTGTGTGTTCCTTGATCCTCGTCCAATTAATTATTTTTAAGTTGCGACTGACATTTTCTATACCCGACCAGGTAATAACAATCGGGTTGTGATCACTATCGAAAGTTGAATCCATTACATAGCAAGAAGTTTGATTATGAATATCAGATGAACAGAGAGTAAGATCTAAGAGAGTTTGAGTTCTTAAAGAACTGTGCGTGGGAATAGTTGTATTGAGAATCATGAAATGTGAATAAGTTAGCCAATCGTAGAAATCGTTACTCAGAGCCGATGAACGGGTTGCTCCCCAAAGAGCGTAGTGCAAATTAAAATCGTCGAAGATGAAAGAGGTAGAGTTAACGAATCAAAGAAATATTTTGCTTGATTAATATCAAAACCTTGTGGAGTATATAAATTAATAATGTTAAATTTGGTATTCTGAAACTGTACTTCGACTGCCAAAAGTTCTAGGTTAAAATCTTTTGTAATATTGCTGGGAATAATTCTTGCGGGAATGTTATCAGGAATACCACCCGGTCTATTTTTTCTGTGTGTGCGGGGGAAAAATTTGTTCGGATGAGAAAAAAATGTCAATTTCGGAAAGGAAAGTCTCTTGAAAGACCCAAAAAGAAGAGGTAGAAAAGGGAGGAATTGAAAGCCACAGTTTTTTTCCTTTAATTCCTCTACAATTCCATTGTAGAAACGTCATTTACAAAGACAGTTAAAAAGAAAAAAGAAACAGCACCCATTTGAGGATGCAAAGGACGAAAAGCAAAAGGTATTCGAACTTAAACAAGTGGCAAATTGAACAAAAGACATTGAAATGGAGAAAACCACCCCAGCAACAAAAAAAACAGTGAAAAAGAAAATTGGGAAACACACACACACACACTGGGGAAAAGAAAATAGATGAGAAACCAAGAACTATTCAAAAGCACCTGTATCCAATTGCATTGGAGTAGCAGATACTTTGTGAACTTATCTAAAGCTTTTTTCTTTCTTAATAGAGAAAGATTTTCGCTTCCAAGAAAACTCATTACGGTTACGTTACTTCACAAAGTTGCAACCTATTTTTCGAACATGCTGAGGATTGATTTTATTTGCTCTTCCATTTTGAGTTGAATTGTTTGGATAATTAAGTAAATCTTTTCGTTCATTTTATAAGTATATTTTCCATTTTTTCATTTATTATTTCTTCAAAATTTTTTATTCGTGTATTTATTTTTACAGCTGCTACGTAGCTAAATTTTTTTTGACTGAATATAAATTCGCCTAGCCTCAGCTGTTGTAATATGATTTTTAAATTTTAGCTCTAAGATTTCCTTTTCTTTAATAAAAGATGAACATCCTCTCGATGAGGCTGAATGCTTGCCTTTACAGTTTACGCATTTTTGTGGTAATTGACAGACGCCTGTGTTAGTGTCGCCACACAGATGACAAATCTTTTGATTTTCACATACCCTTGAAGGGTGCATGAAACTAACAATTTGTACATTGTCGCGGATTGTCAATGGAAAGTTGCATTTTTTTTATTTGTGAACCAAATCTTAATGTCCATCGGCAAGCGTGTTCCTAGTTTCGTGATAAGGACGGGTGATGTTTCCCGAGAATCATTTTGTTTTAGGAATCACCTCATTTCCACAATTTCTATTTCATTATTATTTTTTGTTTCCTTGGCAATTTCCAGCAGTGAGACTTTTGTGGGAATATCAATTAGGAGAAAGCGAGAGGTTTATTTTCCCATATGATGTCTGTCGTAACTTTAATAATATATCTAAGCTGAGTATCTGTGCGGTACGAACCGGATCCTGTGTTGTAAACATGATTTTCCATTTGCGGGTAAATTTCATATTTAATATATTTGCATGCCGATTTTTTTTCTCTTTTATAAAGCTTTGTAGCGTAAACGGGTTCATTTGGGGAATTCCCGATTTAGGATCTGCATTTGTCATTACAATGTTAATTTCTTCATAATCACTCTTCCCAAGACGTTAAACCAGTTCTTTTGTGGATTAACCACACTTAAAGAACTTTTCTGATATTAAGGATTTCATCGTTCTTGCAATATAGAAACTAGCATCTTCTTCTACGGCAATAATCTTTGAATTGCACAGATTTACAAAATTTCAAAAACAGTCGAAAAGAAGGGGGAAAAAATGGACAGGTCTCACCTGATTTTAAAGTCCTATGTCTACCTCCAGTTGAAAAAGGAACTCCAAATAAACAAAGGAAATAAGAACAAATACTTTTCGCTTCAAAAAAATCAGCACAAAAAACACTTTCGAATGCACGAAAAAAAAAAATTCCCGCCTTCCGACTCAAGCAGAACAATTCCGATCAAAGAAATAGGAAATGTGATATTTTTTAAACAATAAATGCAAGAGAAAGTTTTTCTGAATCGTTTGCAATATTAAAATTATTAATTCAATTAAAGAATTAAAATAAATAAAAATATTTTACAAAAGTGCGACAGATAAAACTGAAAAAGAATTTTTCGAAAAGCACCAAACAATAATCTTCTGAAAGTGAGATTAATTATTTAAAAGTAAGAAATCTTAAACAAACTAGAAGATGACGTCATTCCAAAGAAACGGCGAACAAAAGGCAATTGATAATAAGTAGAAGTAAAATATTCTTGCATTCTTTTTTTTTTATTTTTAAAACAATAAGACATGTTTTGAACTGTTACTTTTACTTATGTGAAGAAGATATATTGTGCAAATCAAAGAACTCGCCTTCGTGATTGTAATTTATCTCCGCATTTTAATGAATCATGCGAAATAAAAACGCACCTGCTTTCAATGAAGCATACGTAATATTAAAGCTATACTGATAAAATAAAAGTTATTGAAAACGCATCTTCTTTCAAACAAGTTAACTTAATAATTAACAATGCAAAATTTGTAAAAGCATATAAAACTATTTTTTACCCGCTTATTTCGGAGGCATCAAAACTTTCTAACCAAAACAATGTCATGTTCTCAAATGAGAAAAAATAAATCAACCATCATTCCAAATTAAACATATAAAAATGTCATTTTCGGCACGTGTCTGTATAAGATGAAACAAATATGAAACATGATATTTTTGGAAAATAAATGGATGGAAACGCTTTCTATATTTTACTATACATATGTTACTAATCCAATTAAACAGTTTTATTTAAGGTAAATATGGCTTAACATCTACAAGGAATCTTCTGTAATCGGAGTCCAACGTCTAATTTCTTAATTTTTTGGGGAGATACATAAATCTCTTATCAAATGGTCTAAGTGAAATATATAATTAGTAGATTGAGAGAAAAAATGCTGATGAATCAAATTTTTACATATATCATCTGCTCTGTGAATCATATTTAATAAAATATTCTAGAGACAATAAGTCCTTAAAAAAAGTGGCGCTCCAATCAACTAAATTTATCATCAAAGCTGATAAATCTATTAAGATTTCAATATAACTATTCGATAAAAACTGGCTATTTTAGAGCACTTTATCAAGATCTCAAAGAAGCCAATCAGGGTTTCTCTCGAAAAATTGACCTAAATTATTAAAATGATGATTGTTCTAAACTTGCAATATTCAGAACTGAATAAATCAGCCAAATTTGATCGCAGAAGATAGAAACGTTTATTTATTTATTTAAAAGTTGAAATATTAAGAAAATTTTACAGAATATGAATTTATAAGACCTAAGGAATTTAAACAATAATTTTTTGAAATATATTGTTACAAGCGGGCGAGCGCCGTGAAATCGCCGAATTTGGCGACGTTTGGCGAGGAGCTTCACGCCAGCCGGGTTGGTTTGATGAAAAGTATAGTCTGGTAGCCACTGGATCCTTCAAGAAGCGGCAGGTTGCTGGCCGTGCTTTTGGGCGCGTGCTCAGCCGGCTATATAAGGGACAGGTTGACATAAACTGTCAGTCAGTCAGTTAGTTGAGAGTTTTCTCTCGGAAGAGAAGCGTCTCGCTGGACAAGAGGATTAGTGAGTTGTGTTTAGTTTGCTGTTAGTGTTGTGTTATTAAGCTCGCTGTGATTTACTGTTTGCTGTGCTATACAACAGCTATTTTGCAGTCTGTTTTTATTGTGCGTAAGGCTTGCATTTACGTTGTAAGAGACTGTTGACTGCTGAATTGTGTTTATCTATCGCGTGCGTGTGTGTGTGGTGCCACCATGATAGCTCGCCACAACCAGCGCCTCTAGCGGCCAAAGGACTGTAGCAATTAGTTCAGATGATGCTACCGGGGAAGAAGGTGTCAACCACGACCTTCGTAATTCAAGGCCTCACAACTTGTTTGTGACGTCACACGGTGAGGATGATTGACTGCCGTGAGCAGAATCCCCTCTTCCTCGATATTTATGTAGATTTTAAATTCATTAATAATTACTTAAATGAATTACTTTTATTTCATAAAATAGCTCATTCTTCCCAATGGGAAGACATTTTTCTTGTATAAAATTCAAGATGATTTATTTTCCCCGTCAAAAAAGCAACAGAATGGTAGAAAATCTTAAGATCCTCTATAGCTTATTAACCATTTAATAGCATTCAAATTTTCTAAGATTTGTATCAAAATGCATATTAGTTATAAGCATTCTGGTATTATTATTTTTTTTCTTCTTGTTTTAATGGATATATATTTTTTATTTTATTAAAAATCATTTTATCTTTTTGTTAAAAATGTTTTTTAAGGCTTAAAATTAAAGTAATCATTAAAACTTTTAGATTTTTTTAGTTTAGTGGTAGGTAATACATGCACTTCATATAAGGTAAAATAATTGTTTATTTTTCAAATTACTTAAATGATTCCAAATGTAATTTTAATATAAAATTTAAATTTTGCACCAAATAATTCAAAAATAAATTACTTTAACAGATTTGTGTTTTCACATTAAAAACTGTTTTCATTTTATATAATAGCAATTCATAACAATTTAATAAACCAGACTTTATTATATCTGAATTTACCAAAAAAATAAAATAAAACAAATGAAAAAAAAAATCACACACTATTAGAATCCTAATATTTTATTTTCAGAAAGACAATAACTAAATACATTTGTTTTCAAAACTTTATTATAAATTTCATACAGACAAATGAAAGTAATTAAATAAAGTTAAAATACAAAATTACCAATAAAGTTAATTACAATATTTAAAAAATTATCATAAAAGTCGATTGACAATTTAAACCGATATTACTTGTTATGCTTGAAAGTCAATCTGCAACATGTTCATTAAATATACTTAAAACCAACTGAACATTTTGCCTTTCCATGTTTGATGGAGCAAGTGCTTTAAAACTCAATTTAAAACCATATTTAACAAAGCTATCAGATTCTAAGTTATACAAATCTCTTATACTTGAAGATTGAGCTGTTTTAAAGTTGGCTGTATCTTTTACTTCATGAACTAAACCTAAATTAGGATAGAGGAAACATTTGCCATCATTTTTTTTTATTTAACCAGTTGTTTCTCATACACTTGAACAAATGGGTCTACAACAAAGAAGAGTAGTCTTAATTTATTAACTGGGTGAGGATAACAATAAGATAATTCTGGTGGATCAATAAAAAATCCAACAGCTTTCCTATTAACAATTATTGTCTGTAATAATACCAATAACGGTAAATCCAAAGCCTTCCAATCCAACAATGACTTTTAAAATAAATTCAAGCAAAATTTTCCCCGATATAGAATACACTGGCAGAACATGTACATCTTTATACTGGGATGCAATACTTTTGATCATTAAAACTTGGGTACTAGAAGCAGAAGTTTCAGAATCGTATGACATACCAGTCACACAACCACCATTATATTCAAAATATTCCTTTATGTGCACTTTATCTAACAATAAAGCCACAATTTTGTCTTTCTCCCGCAAATATTTAATTTTCTGTTTTATGTACATCAAAAAATTTGAGTCTAGTTATTCCAATTGTGGGCTTACACTATATTTTGAACTCAGATGATTTATAGTATTTGAATGAGGCAGTAACAAATACCCACTTTGTCAAATGAATTTATATGCACATGGTGCTATAGTATAAGTAAAGATGAAAATATAATGTCAGATGAATACCTGCGTACATATTTATTATTTCCTAGAAAAGAAACTTGCTCCATCAGAAAATTAATTACTTGTGAGTTAACGTCAGAATTTTCAGAAAGAGCCTTTAATAAGTCAAAAATTAACTGGACTGGGTCTTTTACTTCAACATTTCCTTTTAAATTATACATAAATTTTTTTAAATAATCTAGAATTTCTATAATTGTACCCAATTTGCTTACAACAAGAGGAAAAGAAAAATTGCTTAGATTTCTAACCATATGATGTAAAACATATGCTTGAGCTTCTAATTTGGAAGAAATGAATAAAGAATGACTTACCTTAGGAGCTTCAAAAGTGTCGAGATAAATAAAATTATTTTCCTTTCTTTTTAAACTACACTCCATGTATTTGATTTAAAATCTTTAAATTTTAAAATTAAGTCAGAAAATATTTCATTTTTTTTCTATTTCATCCTTTTTTATTATATCATGGAGACCGCTATTTAAAGCCGCCTTTAAATTGTGCATTTCTTTGTGTGTTGCCTTATCTATTGGAGTTTCTCTTCTTGCTTTTGATTCAGAGGAAAAGTAAGTAGGTAAATTAGGGAAAATTGTAGGCATAGCACCAGGTACAAGCCTAGAAAAATTATTGAGATAAAATCACAAACAGAATAGATGCTTTTAAAGACTTAAAATGAAAGTTAACATATGTTGGACAGTATTAAATAAAATCATATTGAGTTTTCTATAATAAAACTAAATCAAAAAATATTCATTCATCCAAGACAAATAATTCAATATTATGTTGGAATATATAAAACAATTATTTCTCAAGTAATCCAATATTCCACATGAATTAATCATTCGATTTTATAAAGTGAGAAAAAAGGATTTTAAAACAATAACTTATTATTCTTTTAAAAGCTTCAGATATTTTGTGCAAGTTGCATTCATTTATAATTGAAGATTATGTATAAGTAATGATTTTTAAAAATAACAATATATATTAACTGTTTTATATATAATCTGATGACTTATAGAACAAATAAAAACTACATTTTTTAAGCCTATATAAAATTCACATTGTTCTTACAGCTATTTCTAACTTTACATAATATTCTAAAACAAAATATAAATTTAATCTTCTACAGTATATAGTCATGATATAGATAGATATAATTAAAAATTGTTTTATTAGTAATTAAATTATTTTAAACTTAAAAGTGCAATAATTCCATTAAATTACTTAAGTACTTTGTAAGATTTCATTAATAATTATTAAAAATTTCTAATAAATTTACTTTTTTTACTCCAGTGGTACTTGAATAAGTTCTTTTGTACTTTCATTAAATGCTTCTCTAACAGTCAAAAACTGATTTCCTTGAAAATGTTTAGCACAAACCTACAAATACAAAACAAAAAAATTAGGCCTATATCATCCCATATTATAAATATATGCATGGCAGAAAAGACACAAAATCAAAACATTTTACATATTAATAACAAAATGAAAGAAAGCTACGAGAGGTAGCAATTAAGCAAAGAAATTTTTTATTTAACTCAAGGAAACAATATCAACGTAATTGGAAGTATAAGCAACTAAATGTAGAGCAAACAAAAATGACAGAAGATAAATGGAAATAGAAAATAATTTTAAATTTTTCGCTGTTCAAAACAATTAATTAACTAAAAATTGTACCCAAAAAATCAACTTACCTTACTATATTTAGCTGGAACGAAATTGTCTCCCTTTATTGCTGAGATCCAAGCTCTTCTAAGGTGACCATCATTTGGGAAGAAAAATACAGAAACACTGGGGCTATTTTTTGTGTAATTACTTTTATAATTGGGAACGCAGCAAGCACTAGACATTTTTATTGCTATAAATTAAAATTAATATGTTAAAAAATCATAAACCTTTCAGACAAAGCCAATAATACAATCACAGCTCTTCACAACGACAACGACTATCCGCGCCCTTTTACACTACTTACCTTCAGAATTCTTGAAAGTTCATCCAAACTCATGACGTCACGGGGTGAAAGCGTAAGCAGTTGTGAGGCCTTGTATTACGAAGGTCGTGTGTCGACAGAAGACGTATGTTTATCAAAAAACGAAAGAAGAAGCTAATTTACTTTCAATGTTTTAGGTCATTCCTGTGCCGTTTACCATCATGTATATGACTGTTCATCATCTGTAACCTCATTACAAGAATACAAAAGTTTATAATCTACTGGCCATCTCATCATTTATTAGAACGCCCACAAACAAGCCCCCACATAAATTTCAGAAGTGGGATAAAGATTTAAAAACAGTGGATAATTTTGATAGTGATTTTATAATAATGGACAGTGACCGTGAACTACTGTTTGATTTAATTATTGTACAAGATCAGACGAGCGACGATCTCCTACAGATTTCTTTATTTTGTTCAAAATGATTTTGAATGACATTAAAGATATAAGCATTGCATTGAAGAATTGCTGCACTGATCTCTGCAAATTCCTTCTATCTTTAGAGAGGTACATTAATCTGAAGAAAGAAATACTGAAAACCTTTGAGGAAACTCTCGCCCAGATGAGTCAAAACAACATTGAAAACACCACCCAATATCCCGAAGATCAATCTAAGTACAGAGAAATTAAAGCCGAAATTGATCTATTTGAAGAATAAATTCGAGACCTCGCACCCTGCTCCTTTTTCCGATGCAAAGAGCATAAACGCCCCCTGTTTATAGAAACTGCTACGGATTACGAGCATCTCTTCCAGGAGGTAGACAAGATGCACAGCTTCAAAAGGAAAAGCTCGATGGAAAATAACGAAATAACAATGCAGAACAAGTATCTAGCCCTCGATCAAGGAAACTCACAAATTAATAAAGTGATACCAGCTATCAACATGAAGATATCTGAGGATTACAATATCACCCTACAAGAGATCGGAAGGAGGTATCCTGAAATGGAAAATACATATCTGAATGGATTCATAAAAATCACCCCTAGAAATGAACAAGATAGAGTTGAAATACTCGATATATTAAAGAATATGAAAAAAGAATTTATACTCTCGGAGGACCCTTTGGATCGGCCCCTAAAAATAGTCATTAAAGGACTGCCTGGAAACCATGATAAAGAAGAAATCAGAAAAGAATTAGAAGAGCTCAAATTCAAAGTAAATAGAATTTCCCAATTAAGAAACTACAGACTGAAAACCCTGCACCCCATTTTCCTTATAGAGATAAAGAAGACTGAAAACCATCAGAAGATTTACAACGTAAAATCCCTCTCATATATAAGAGTTAAAATAGAAACTTACAGAAAACCTATCAAGGCAACGATGTGCTTTAACTGCGCAGGATTTTACCACAGCACAAGAAATTGCAGCTGCAACCCCCGCTGCATTAAGTGTAACGGAAGCCACCCCACACAGCAATGCACAATCACGGAAAAAATCAAGGACCCGACTTGCATCAACTGTATGGAAACAGGACAGCTGGCCTCCTGGAGGGGGTGTAAAAATTACCCCTCTACTAGAAAACTTCCCACCCTGAGAAAGTCCTTCGGTGAAGCAGCTCAAGAGAATAGTAAGACACAGAAACCAAGAGATAGCCCAGCAGAAAATCAAAACCAGCCTTTACCCCTGAAGGGGACTTCTCCGTCCCGAAAACCCGACACCTTGAAAATTACAGAATTTAGAGAAATGATTGAAACCCTAAGAGAAATAAAAACTGTACTCAAAGAATTCCCTGACCTGGTTAAAGCAGCAAAAAATCTTAGGAATACTGCAGATAAAGAAGAAAGAAAATTCATCCTCATCAATGCTCTTATTGCTTAAACTGCCTCAGCTCCAAAAAGTCTAATTTCCCGGGTTCCTGATGGGCTAAAGTAGATCAAAGAATTATCCGAACTCTGCCGACAAAATCCGAAGAAAAACGAGACCTCTCCACCTACCACACCTACTGCTCCCTGAGTGGCTCTGACACTCCACCTCCTTTCCACCACCTCTCTCGAGGGGCGCAGACCTTCTGCACTTGATGATGATGTCGTGTCCGCTTTTTACCGCGGAAAGAGGGGTGCAGTAGCTTCTGAGGGTATGAACCCCTGAGCACCCGAGGGCAGAAGTCTGACTTCTAGCTCATATGAAGATGAAACACACACACATACGCTTGCACAGCCCCTTTTTACAGGGGGGCATATTCACACATCTCACAGATAGCACACAGAAGAACAACCATGCCCGAACCGGGACTCGAACCTGGGACCTCCAGAACACGAGGCAGACGCGCTACCTCTGTGCCAGCAAGCCGGCCCTTCTGCACTTCTCCAGCAGAAGCGGATAGCGAAAGAACGATCATGCAATGTTAACGGACTTAGAAATTTTCTGTATAGAAATGAATATTACAGCGCATGCTCAGATTTAACTGGAGGAAATGAGTAATATTCACTGTGTTTCATGATCGTTCTCTCGCTATTCGCTTACGTCAATGCTAAGAACAGGATGAATTTTTTCGTATTTAGAAAATTAAAAATGTTTGAAATACTTCATCATTTCCAACTCATATAAAAAATTAGAAACGTATTTTTAAATTTACTAAAAAAAATCTGAACAAACTTTAAAAATAGGATTGATTTTTGGTTTCTTAAATATTTAAAAATTTAATGAAACTTCCTGAAAAATGACAGTAAAATTTATGTGTCTTAAGCACTGTATTAAGGATGCAAGTTAAAAAAGTATGATGTTTTTTTGTTTCTATATTTAAAGTAAAATAAGGATTAACCTTAATTTTAAAAAAATGCTTTATTTAAAAATGTTGGAGATCAAATATTCTTATCAAGAAATTAAGTATAATATAATTTTGAAAACTTAAAGAAATATATCTTCCTTTGAGGAATTTCTGAAAAAAAAATTAAAATAATGTTTTTTTCAGAAAACATTATTTAAAAGGTTTTTGAGCAACAAGAACGTCTAATCCATATTAATTGAAGTTGCTGTTTTTCTTCGTATCCTCATTTTTTTTAATACTTTGGTTAAGAATATTTCCTTTCTTTTTTTCTTTTTGAATTAGAATGGGAGCTGATAAAAAATCACAAATTCTATACTTTATTTTTGTAAAAATTTTAAGAGAGAAAAAAAAAATATATACTATACTTATACATAATAATAAATATTCCAACTAGTATATTTATCTTAATTTATAATAAACCAGGATTGTTTACATCATGTTTCCTAGTTTTTATAAGAATTTAATAAATCTGCAACTTAAAAATTTCATGTATTAATCCATGTATTTTTTAATGGAATAATACAACTATTTTTGAAATAAAATTACATTGTGTGCATAATTATTAAAATATAATAAGTATGATACACCCTATCAAATTAATTTGATCTGAAACTTTTTTGAGAGGAGAATTTAAAGGAATATACTTATACTGATTTCAATCATTCCTTAAATTTTATTTCAGTCTAATAAATAATTTACAAGATAAAAAAAATAATGATGAATTGTGTTTCAAAATTCAGTTCTGGCAAAGGAAAAAAGCCAACTGTGATAAAATTGAACTATACTGCAGCTCTATTCACCCTCCCCCTTCGGTGGTAAGAGCTTCCTTTTAAAGAATATACAGTTTTACTCAAATTTTTATAATGGTAGCATCAGAGATTAAATCATTAGTTTAAATTAATAATAAAATGCTTATCAAGAGAGGTAAAAGTAAAATTTTATACCACACCTCAATTCTTTGGATTCTTAAAATGAAGAATATTTAGATAAGATTTAACATGACTGCTTACTCAAAAGGTAGTCAGTTACGGAATAACTTTATCTTGTCCAGGTGAAATACTTTTCTGTATTTAGGCAAGTAAGATAAGACAACAAATCTACAAGTTTTCACCTCCATGATTGATATGCATTTATCAAAAACAAAATTCATTAGTAATTCAAGAACAACTATCAACCTTTTCTTCTTTTTTTTAAAAAAAACAACTCTAAATGATTTTAATTTTTTCCCATCTAGGACTACTGATGTAGAAGCAGAAACTTTTCAAAACTTTTTTTTAATTTAAGGTGTAAAATTACTTTCTCATTCTTTTAAATATATTTAAATAATATTAATATGTTTTTAAAGTTTTGATTCATGAGCCTTTTAATTTAAATAAAAGTTTCATTTTTCTGTTTAAATTCATGAATTATAAATATTAATAATTTTATACTGTTTATAATTATATAATTTAAACATTATAAATTATACATGTTTATAATGTTTCTGAACTAAAACTTTAGTGTTCTTACAGAAATTTTTTAAATTACTTATATCATCACATTCATTCACAAGATTTTAGGGAATAAACAGTTTAATATTTTTACTTGAAATTTTGCTTAGCTAAATGAAAGAAAAAGTCTAAAATTTGAAACAGACTAAGAATAATAAATTAGAAGAATCATACACAATTTTGAAATTTTTATTACAGACATTAAAACTACAAAATGCATCTAATTATTCATTGGAAAATATAAGATGAATTCTACACAAAGTTATAAACATAAACTTTTTCAACTATCAAAATCACAAAACAAATTATTATGAATACAATTTAAGGTAGAA
>JAOUZG010020842.1:5691470-5705207 GCA_026289955.1 Argiope argentata
TAAATAACTGTAAATAGCTGTAAATAAATTTGTTTGTGCTGTCCTCAACTAAAGTCCATTCAATCCGAACCCGCTACGCTAAAAACGCAACAATATGATACATCATTTTCATCAATTTGAAATATTTTTCTATTGTGGTCCTTTGCTTTCAGACATATTATTTGAATTTCTCCCTCATCATCCATTTTCTTTTGAATTATAGCAGCATTTGTGAATTTAGTTTTTTTTTTTTTTTTTTTTTTTTTTTTTTGTTTCCTCCTATGAATTCGACTAAAACATGTACACCCTCAGACAATTTAGCATCAGATACTTGCTGCAGAGACATATCTTCTTCGCGAAATTCCTCATCAGAGTTTATGGATATTTCACTCCCCGAAGAAGAATAAATCCTTTTTTGGGGGGGAATAAAACGTGTGTGAATTTTTTCTTCTTTTCTGAAATTAAATTCCTCCATGGGGTAGCATTTGCACAATCCACTTCTGTTGCAATAACAACTGACACTTCTATAAAAAAATCTCCCTTTTTTTTTGGTGATTAGTTGATGAACATTAAATGTACCAGGAAGACTAGGTATATCCGTTGGTAAATGCTGTTGTACCAAATTGATGTCATCTTCATCAACAAAAAATACTTTGACAGCTGTTTTACCTTTAATTTTTTTATAAAGATCAGGGGCATCAAAAATATATGTACCATAAGCAATCAAGTTATCAGCAGTTCTTTTAATAACTGCTCCAATGCCATCAGCAGCTCCTTTGCCATGGCCAGCTTCGAAAAATGACCAAGTACCTTCCTGAAATCCATATTCAAATAGCAAGTGCGTAAACAGATAAAAAATTTTCTTTTGACGATACTGAGTGCATGGACCATCAGAAAAAAAAAATGAAGGATTGAAACGTTGGGTGCTTTGAATTTTAGCAACATCAATATTGGTTTGAGATGGGCCCATATCGCTATAGGACTGTGGTCATGGCTTGATGATATAGTGCAAAAAGAAATGGGCTTATTTTCTCCTCCAATATATAGGACACCTGTATGGAGAGTAGCTTGAGCTCTAGATGCACCATAGTGAAAAGTTTGCACTTCTTCACTGAATTTGCATGCATAATTCTCAGAGAAGTCAATATGTAACAAAGCTTCATTCATTTCCAAATTGTTTTTGCACATTCTGTATGCTAGGAACTGCTGATTAATTTTGAAAACGTGCTTTTTAAAACGCATCAAATCTGCTTCAAAATTTTCGATTAATAATCTAACTGATCCTTCTTTTTTCTCTTTAACCATTTTTTGAATGCATATTTCTTTTTTTTTTTCCTCCAACAATTTTTTCCCTTTTTTCTCTTCTTTTTTCCCACGAATACCAGTTAATGATATTAGTTTCCTCAGCTATATTTACTTCAACTTTTTTATTGTTACAATTTATGCATTTGTTATACATACAATCAATTGATTTAACATTGCATACTGTCGATGAATATATTGTCTTAAGATTATTTGTTGGTAATGCCTTTACACTAATTAACTTTTGTGCTTTTAACTTGAAATTAGAATGGATGATGCAAGCACATGTATTTCTATTTTCAGCACTAGGTGGAAGAACATGGAAAGGACGAAATCTTGTAAATGTTGTATAAGATACTTTGAAACTGGAATTTTCACTACAAAATCTTTGATGCAAATTTTTCATTGTATCAGTCAAATAACGTTTTTGACGCTTTTCCTTCTTCTTTGTAACTGTTTCTCTTTTGCCAGCTGTGGCCCGACTGACATCATCCCGTTCAAAAAATTGTGAAATAATTTTTTGCTTCAAAGCTAAGTTCTTACCACATATTGGTCTAATGGTGCGATTTGAGACTCCAAGATAAGAATATAATCCTTGACGTAAAAGACGGTATTTTTTTACCATTTTACTGACTATAATTTGTTGAATTAATCTTTTCTTCCTATTGTTTGTAGTTTGGTATTTATCTACTAATGTTTGTTGAAACACATTATGCAAAAACAACTGACGTGCCACTGGATGATTTCTCGTCATTTTTCCTTAGAAATGCTTCACTATGGTACCCATCGTTTTTGTTTTTGGAGTTAACTGCTCCTCTGGTACTTGATTTATGTCCTTATTTATTTGTGCTGCATTTTGCCTTTGCCACCTTTTTTTATACATTTGGACCTGTCGCTTTAGTTTTTCATTACATTTCTGCAGCTTTATATTATCTTTGGTCAGTTTGCTTCGGTTTCTAGAAACTTTCTTGCGTCCTCTCATCTTGTTTCCAGAAAAATTAACCTTTCCATTTGAAGATTTTTCAGTTTGTGATGGAGTTGTTTCAATGACTGATAACTGAACTTTCCGCATGCGACATTTAGCTTGCTTTTCACGCCAGTACTTTCTTTGACACCTTTGACCTCTAGCTGTTAAATCACTGATCTTTTTACGTGTATTCTTTTTCCTGTAAAACAGAAAAAATGCTTTCAATAACTTGCATACAAAATAAAGATAAACAAGAACTATATTACCTTAATAAAATTATACTAATTAGCAAGCCAATCTAATGGCAAAATCATTTAATTTTTTAAAGAAAAAAACAGCCTAGGAAGTAAAATTTTTACAAATGAAACATCCAAGTAGTTGAAACCAAAATTACATGTTGAAATTTTTTTTTCAATTAAATTTAAAAATGAATTACCCTACTACATGGAACTCGTCATAAATGGGAGATTATTTTGGATTAAAGGAAAAATTAACTTATAAAAATTATAAAGAAACTGATCATAATAAAGATAGAAAAATAAAACAGCAGATAGAATTTATTTTTTCTTTTTGCACAATGAATGTTTCAAAATTAAACAATGAAAATTTGTATTTAGGTTTAAACTTAAAAAGTAAAAAAAAAAAAAAAAAAAAAAAACAGGAATAATAGAATAATAATAATATTTTGCTTAGTATTAAAAGAAAAAAATATATAAAATAATCTTATAAATAACTTATAAGTATCATAAATAAAAATACATTACCTTTCTTTTTCTTTGTTTTTGGCTTGTTCATATTTTTCAGGATTTTGTTTTAGCCTTTCCCTATAGCGCCTTTGCTTTTCTGCAGGTGTTAAAGCCATCCTACATTCAAAATAATATTTATTTACCACTGTACTCAAATAATGTCAAGTCTGTTACCTTCAGTCAAATCCGTTACCAGTAATATGGTAACAGACTTGACAAGTAACGGACTTGACATTCAAATGAAATCGTAAAATAAAAACTAACTTACATAATTTGAAATTTAAAGAACAATATAAATATCTTCTAAATCTAACTAGGTAATAGTATTTAAACATAAAATTGCTAAAAATATTATTTTAATATTAAAAATTATGGTAACAGACTTGACAAAGAATAAAAATACCCTACCTTGAAGAAAACTTATTCTTGTTAGAACTGCAAAGCTTCACAACAGAAGAAAAAAAAAAATGGCTAGACAAAGTTGCTAGACAAGTTTAACAATATCTTCCAGTATGGGCTGCCATCTTTAGGCAGAATTATAAACCTATTTTTGCTAAAATAATGAGAAGGTAACAGACTTGACATAAAGTGGGAGACAAAGTATTTTATAAATTTTGCTTAAGTAGAAATTTCCAGAAATTAATATTTACCATCAATATAACAGACTAATACGTCATATTTAATATGTATCAACTTTTTTATAAAAAATAAATAAATTTAATAGCAAAGAAATAACATTTAATTTCATATAACTAGAAAGGTACAGGCATATTTGCCTAGAGTCACATTTTTAAGCATTTGTCTAAAAAAAATTTATTGATTTTTTTAATGCTAGAAATATTTAATATAGTCTTCTTTACTTAAAGCACTGCTCAAGTTAAACCTTTAAATTTAATTTATGCTCGAATTTTCTATTTTTCCCTCTGGGACAGCATATGTAAGCGAATTTTGAAAATGACCCTATAGCTTTTTTCGGTGTCACGATTGGTTTTGAATCCTCAGTTGGCATTGAAAATTCAATGCTAATAGAATTTTTTATCAATTTTTTATAGCAATTGTAATTGTTAGGCCGGGATAGGTGAAATCTATTCCTTTTTTCAGGACAGTTCTTAATTGTTCTTATCAATGCTCCAAGTTTAAATGAAAATATTTGAATTATGTGGAGAAATTGTAATTTAAAATAAAATATTATTTTCTTTATGTTTCATTTAACAATTATTTGGTGTGATAGTTTGTGGTTCCTTTTATTATAAGAAAGATGTTCTTAACTGAATCATAAGCTTTATTTAGTCACTGAAAATTTGTTGATAGTCACACCAAATACTCTGTATTTTTTTTAAAAACTTAACATTCTTGAACTTTAATTTGATAATACATGTTTTTGTCTAATGTTAATATCATAATTTAGAATTATATAACATTTTCCAATTAATGTAAAACCCTAACGAAATAAGAGTCAAGTTCTTGCTATTTGATACACATTTTGTTGCTCATCCATGCCCTAAACTTTTTTTTTTATTCTGTAAAGAAACTGGAATAATGAATAGAATTGTATAATTGCTTTCATCAGATGTTGATTTTAATAAAGATCTATTGGACAAGAATTGTGAATTTTATCTTCAAAGAAATTGATTTAAATATAATACACATCCAGATGCTTATAAAACTAATACAAAAGAATATATTTACAATTGTTAACTAAGGTTAATTTTTATTAATTAAAATTAAGTTTATTTTTATTTTTATTAAAATCAACGACCTAAAATTAGATTTACATCACCATACAATTAATAAATAATGACAAAGTAGCTTTGACTGAGGTGGATTAACAAAAGCTTTGTTGAATTTTGTTTGCCTCCATTCACTAAAATTACTAAAATGAGCAATCTACAGAATAATTATGTAGAATTATGATAATTAAGGATTTTCTCACTTTCAAAAATAATTAAGTAATCTCTGATCAATTCTTTTAATTTTTTATTGGGACACAATAAAAGTATTTTCGGGTATTTCTTTTTATACAAAGAATCAACAAATTATTGATATTAGAAGAGGTTTCCGACCGGTTTTAAACTTTAAAAAATAATTGCAATAATAAATAAAATCGTAAAAGATGTCTATAATATATAATTTAAGATTTTATAATTTCTCTCTCTAATAACATGGATAGTAATTGATATATGCATAAGCACAGTATTATGAAGGGGGGAAAGACTTAAGTCACTTTTATAATCTGTTTTTATAAAGGTATTTTTTTAAAACTGTGTTTGAGATAATGACAGAAAGTATTGAACCTGTAATGTGAAATACAAAGATTTTTTTTAGGTAAATAAAAGAAATAAGATGTTTATTTAAAGAAGAAAAATAAGTACATTTAATTATTGCAAAAAAAGCGAGCAAATAATTTAACATGATTTAAGTCAACAAATTAAGATATTTATGTTTTGAAAACGAAAAATTATCTTCGAAATAAGTTTACTTGTTTTTGATTAGTATAATAATTTCTAAACAAGAAAAGAAAAAAATAAACTTTCCAGGAAATGAAAATCGACCGAAAATTACAATGGCGGGAAAGCAAAGGATTCCGTGATAGATTTTGAGTTTGCCGAGATTTGGGATACGCCGCCAAAAATGGTGTATTTATTCTCAGATTACTCACACAACTCGTGGTTAATGATGCGTACGGATATTGAGACAAGAAAAATACGACTAGCGCCCTCTATTTATATGCCAGCTCTATGGTTGCACTCCCTCTATTAGTATAGCAGCTCTATGATCTTTACCTTTGATCTGTTGGCGGTGACTATGTAAAAACCGGGAGAATACTTCCTGCAAAATGTCTGTGTTTCTGGTGGTCTTCATAGAAATAGGTTTTGGTTGGAAAGATCCATTTTTAATAAAAGGAAATGGATAGAAATCTTGGTTATTTTTTTTTCAAGGTTTCAGTTTGAAACGATAAAAAAGCTGTTGATAATTCATCTTCAACATAAACCTGTTTCTAAAGTATCACTTTTGCTTTTTATGTAATAAAAGTGGAAAATGTACTGTTTGTTCCTTAACATTCAAGAAAGGTTTTCTTGAGATATACATCGGAAATTCACTGAAATAATTATAAAAGTGTTTATGCCACACAATATAGTTATAAAAGTATTCATATTATTTTCAAATGAAACTAAAAAACCATTTTTTTTTAAATTATACTTTTATAGCTTTTTCTAAATCAAAAACTTTTATTTAACACCATAAAACCGTAACTGTAACTCAATGAATTATTTGTTGTAAATCAAAGATTAGATAGCTTATTAGCAAATTATATAAGATTATCCCTTCTATCGATCAATATATGGAACTGGCAAATATAGAAATTCTTTACAAAATCATATTTTTAAAACAATAAACATCTGAAACTTTTAAATCAAATTATATTATTTTGTTTGGTTTGAAAAAATGGCTGATTATTGATTTTGAATTCTTTCTTTAGAAACTGTATTGAAAATTTTAAGTTCTTGCAGTGAATATTGAATTATTGTTAACGGAAATATGTTTTATGAATTCAGTATTTTATTTTATGTTGATTTATTTTACTGTTAATAATAAAAAAGCTATTGACCATATCCAGGTCAATAGTGTCGCAGAGTAGTGGGGAAACAATCTCACGCAAAAAATGGGCAGCGGTTAAAGGCTTTGGCTCTTCAGGATCCTCAGATATGTAGGTCAAAGGTCTTTGATTGATGGTATATTCGCATTCAGTCGATACAGTGAGCATCTCTTCGTAGTTGAGGTGAGCTCTGCCAATATTCCTCTTCAATAGATCCTTGAGAACTCTAATCAGGCACTCCCCCCAATCACCGTACCAAGGTGCACTTGGGGGATTAGAATTTCATTTTATATGTTGTACTGCACAGTCAGCCTGAATAGCTTCTCAGTCTAAATTTTGAAGTACTCTTGATGTACGCTGAAGATTTGTACCTTGGTCTGTGTAAATAACACCGCATCTCCCTCTACGCGCATTGAATCTTCTCAGGGCCTGAATGAAGGCATCAGTTGACAAAGACGTTACCAACTCGAGGTGAACGGCCCGATACACCGCACAAGTAAACAATATGATCCAAGCATTGGTACCTCCCCCCAGAAAGACTGGACCTGCTAAATCTGCACCAGCAACTTGAAAGGCAGCAACTCTTTGCACAGGATCAGCTGGTAATGGAGCCCACTCTGTAGTCGCATGTTTTACAGAATGTCTCTTACAGGGAGTATACTTAGACATAATCCTCCATTCTGATAATCCTACATCCTTTGGGGATCCAAAATCTTTCTCTCAAATGTCCCAATACGGTCTGTACACCAGCATGATTTAGAGTCTTATGTGTATATTCAATTAAACGCCAAGTTATTGGATGATCAAGAAGTACTATTAGGCATGGAAAGTCCTCGTCGTCTCCACTAAATACAAGGCGTGTTCTGACTTTCAGTACTTCTCCGTCATAAAATTCATGGAAGTTTGACCATTCATTCTGAATCAACTTTATTAGATATAATTCAGCACTTTGAAATTCTTCACTGGACACTGGTCCTTTAATCTTTCCCTTACGAGATTTCACACAGAAACGAGGAATCCACGCTACCATCCGTACTGTCATTGAGTATTTTGAAAAATATAAGAATCTTTGACTCACTACTTCTCTTTGTACACTTGCTGCGCTCATCACTATCTTCCTGCATTCCTTCAACGCTGCCTCCGGATACGAGAAGCTCGTTTCCGGCCATGTCCTTTCATCTTCTCTTAGCCATGAGGGGCCATTCCACCATTTCTGCTTGAAGTGGTTTGACCAATTACAGGATGGCAAATCTGCTGGATTTAATTCTCCTGGTACATGCCTCCATGCGTTGATGTCCGCCAGCTCTCTTATTTGCTTTTCTCTATTCCCGACAAACCAAGGTTCTTGCTTCTTAATACATGCTAACAAAACCATAGAGTCACTCCAAAAGAATGTCCTAAGAGGCAATATCAGATATTCTTGAATAGATTTATATAACCAAGCAGCGATGGCAACTCCTAATAATTCCGCTCTGGGAATAGTTGGATGGTTCATTGGCATTACTCTGGATTTTGCTTTCACCAAATTTATAAAGACCTCTCCTTGATTTTCACATCGCAAGAATGCGCAGCAAGCGTAAGCAAATATTGATGCATCTGAAAATATGTGTAAAGTTGCATCATCGAATTTTCCTGTAAACATTCTTCTTGGAGTAGAGCATTTTTCGATCAGATTTAGATGCCTTGCCTAACTATGAAACCTCACCTTGAGATCCCCAGGAAGTTCCTCATCCCAACTCAATAGTCTTTTCCAAGCTTCTTGCAGGATCAATTTTGGAACCAGCATTGCAGGGCAAGAAAATCCTATTGGATCGTATACACTGTTTACTATCGAAAGTAAGATTCTTTTAGTTGGTGATAGACTTTGGTCAACAGATGTTTTAGGAAAAATATGTGATATTTCCTCTGTCTCACAATTCCGTTGAAGTCCTAGTACTTACTGAATTGAGTTTTTTGAATTACCTGTAGAAGACCAGCATTGTAAATTAAAACATCCAGTGGCCATTATCTCAATAGCTTGTTTCTTTAGAACTTGAAACTCATCTTCATCTTTCACACTCGTAACCAGGTTATCCACGTAAAACCCATCTTCTAATTTGCTCCATGTGAAAACCATATCTTCACCTCGAAATTTCTCCTGGTCAAGATGCTGTAGTATTGTTGCATTTAGTAGGAAAGGAGATGTAGTAATTCCAAAAACGAAACGAAAAGTGTCTACATTCGATAATAGTTGAGCATTCAGAATCCTTCCACCATAAGAATCTCAACACATCTCTGTCTAGTGGATTCACTCTCATCTGTAAGAATGCTTGTTCTATGTCTGCAATTACTCCCTTGGCATCCTATCTAAATCTGTTAAGTAATGGAGGTATATGTAAGTAATGGTCCTGTACTCAAACTTTCATTTAATGAAGGACCGCCTTTATTCTTGAATGAACCATCAAACACAGGTCGTATTTTTGTTGTAGCATTTGATAACTTTATTACCGGTCTGTGTGGTAAGGCTGTATTCTTCCCCTCTGGAAACTCAGCTTCTTCTATAATTCCTTCTCTCTTCCAATTTAAGAAAACTTCGTTATGCATGTTGAATAAGTCTTCTTGCACTAAACGCTTCGTAACAGAACAGAGTCTGGATACGGCTACTTCAGTATTGTTGTACAAGGGAGGATGTCCAACCAACCAAGGCAGTGTAACTTCATAACGTTGCTTACCGTTAACTTTTAGTGTTTCTTTAAAATGGATTAATGTGTCTTTTTTCAAATTGCTTCTTCTCGCCCACTTCTGTTGGCTCATTTATGCCCAGAATGTCTAAATCCCAAATGTTTTGCAATTCAAAACTCTTCAAAGCCAACAATACCATACTAAAGACATTTTTTTCCTTCCAAGACCCAAGATTGTCCGACCAACCAAGGTTTCTACAACTGAAATTCCAGACTTGAAAATCTCCACTCTCCCGGCTAAAACACTACCAAGGATATCCCCTCCAAGTAGGACTCTTATAGGTGGGACATTTCTACCTACATCAGTTAGGACTATCCCCCGAGAGGAGAGTTCAGAAATCAGATTTTCATCTTGAATTCTAGGCAATGACGTACATATCTTTGGATGATCGAGGAATGAAACTTGTATGGAACACTTCCCGTCTAAGCCTTCAACACTGAGTTCGCATTTTCCACGTTTAGCAGCAGGTGTGGTTCCTCCACCAAATAAACCTTTTGACACTATTTCGGTACCTGTAGACTGGAGATTCAACTCTTTAACTAAACTAGTTTCAATATATGACCGCTGCGGTCCATCATCCAATAATGACCTCACATATACCTCTTTATCATTATTCCGCAGTTGTAACATAACGGTCTTGAGACTGGGAAGAAAGCAAAGTCGTGTGGATTTCTCTTCCTCATGCTCAGGCTCTCTACCAAGCTGACTGACAGATCCCTTGCTGAGAGTCGGACACATTATCACATAATGTCGTTAATTACATAATAGACACCTCACTTTGTTTCTACAATCTCGGAAAAAATGTCCCTTTTTGAAACATAATAAACAACATTTTGCATGCTTAAAGGCTTTCTTTCAAACTCATTGCAGAAGCTTTTCGACAATCTTGATTATTGTGAGGCTTATAGAAAAACAAACAATCAGATTTTATAGAAGATTTATTACTGATTGATGATATTAATGTAGGCGCTGTTGATTCAGCTTGCTGAAAAGCTTGATTTATTTCTCGTCTACTTTTTTGTCTTCCAAAACCATTTTCTGCCTAAACTCTATGTTCTTCTCCGTCTGTTTCATGAGACAGAAAAGCCAATAACGCTTCTAACAAACTTTCTATTGTGGCGTTTATTATATCTTCTTCGCCAATTTTGGTATTTAATCTGTGCTTGTCCCACGCCTTCAAAACATCATCGGGTAAACACGATTCCACCACTAGGTTCAACATCGCTGCGTAGTTTTTTTGTTGTCACACCTAAAGTTTCGAGGGATCTTAGGTTTGAACCCAATTTATCATAAAAGTTCAGCAAGTCGCCCTTTTTGGCGATTTAAAACTAAAGCTAAAAGATCTCTAATGTATACTTCAATTAATAAATCAGACCTTCCGAAACGAGACTTCAAGTATTCTATTATCTTTGAATAATTTTCTTTTGAGGGTGGATAGCTCTCAACGATGTCTCTCGCTTTCGTATTTGGCTTAACAGAAGCTAACAAGTATTGAAATTTATCTTCTTCTTTCAAGCTATCATCTTTGTGTATGCGAGAAAATTGTCCCCAAAATGCTACCCAAGTTTTTGGATCAACTTCATACTCCTTCAAAACTGTTTTTAGCAGCTTCAAATTCGCACCAACTGGGGACTGAATACTGCATGACTTGGCGACTAACTCAGTCTGAACATAAGATTCAGCCAAATCAAATTCTTCTTCAGAAAAATCAGTTAATAAACTTATTTCAGAATTCAAATCAAACAATCTGTTCGATTTATCAACAATTTTGTTATAAACAGTATGAAGTTCCTTATTTTCGATTTCGTCGGATCCTTCCAACTTCTCAAATTGTTTATAAGTAGTAAAAACACGACGTAATTGGGTCCTTGTTTTCTTTAAATCATACAAAGTACTTTTAGTATCTTTTTCTAAGGCCATTTTCACAAAATATTCAAAATTAGACCTTTAAACAAACTTAGAGTTTTAGTTCTCACAGTACAATTACAAACAAAAGTTGTAGAAATTCTTTTTGTCTTGTCGTGGGCGCCATATTTCGTGTTACTTATCTTGTTTAAGTGTAAGAGGTGAAAATTGCATTTCTGTTTAATCAAATCTTAGCTATAATAAAACCACAACCAATTCTTGTTTTTTGAATTCTTTATTTTTCCTTATTGAGTTGCCACTTACAGTTTTCAATCAATTAAAAGAAACATAACGATTACGATTAAAGTAATCGATTCTCAACAGGTTAAGTTCTTTGCTTAAAGTTTATATATGTAATAAATGTCTATAAAATTATATACAGCTATATTTTTCCAAGAGGTTAGTTATATTATCTGTTAACTGTTATTTATTTGGTGTTTTTTTTTTCTCAAAAAATAAAAATAATGGTGATCATAATATTAAAAAAAAAACATTATAGTTCAATTCACGAACTTGTCTGTTATAGTTTCCCCCTTTTTCTTTTTAATATCTTTTAACAGCTTTTTAATATTCTTAACTGTATAACTTTAAGCTTGAAATCCTAAATGTAATATAACATCTCTAATTACATCTTCCCATCTTTAAAGAGATCACTTCATTATTTGCATTAAACTTATAAAATCTGAATTTTGATTTCATTTCTGATTTAAATATTTTATTTAATTATGTAGTTCTATCCAACTAAGATGCACTTTGAATTTTTAATCTATCAAAAATATAGAAAAATATTAAAATGAATTGATATTTCAATTTATTTCTTCATCATTAATCATAATTTCATCGCTCTTCATCCACATACCATTCATCCTTGTGGTGCTGTGCTAATCTGCAAAAATATGTATTATCCAGAGTGTTGAGTGATAGTTTTTTACATTTGACTGTTTGTTCCTAGTTACTGTGTTAGTTTTAAACAGTAAAGCAGGTCAATATTTCAAAGGTTATCCGCAACTTTCTCCAAAACTGAAATTTTCAAGTTCATTCTAGAAATTCTCTTTCTAGGTATTAAAAAAAAAAAAAAAACCTTTATTGTAAGGCTTACGGTAGTGTTGTCTCACTCATACTCTTTGTAATTTTCTTTGCAGATTTCTTTAACCTTTTGTGGTAAGCGTGAAATGCTCAATTTTCGCCGATGACATTTTTATCGTTTGTGCTCGTTCACCTGTAGATTACATTTCAAAGAAACTTCAGAATACAATAGAAAATGTCTACAAATGGTGTAATTATTGAAAATTTAAAATCAGCCTTGAGAAATGCTCTATTAATGACCTATCAAAAAAGAAATTGCATTCAACTCGAATTAATCAACTTGCCATTGAGACCCATTCACCTATTTATCTTTATAATCAAAATCCTGTCATCAAATTAGTTAACAAAGACCAAATTTTAATTGAAAATTTGTTTGTCAACCTGAATGCTATTACAAATCATATTATTTCTCTGCCCTTTGCCTCTCAAAACAATTTTTGAGAGATTCATCTTTCAGATTTTAGTTTTCAAAATAAAACAGTCGGCCACAACAAATCCTGTCGATACTGTACGTGGTGGCGGGGTGGTCGACTGTACAGAAGCAGAAGTTTTCAAAATAAAAACACTTCTTTTTTATATGATCTAGATTCTCTGTGGATGTAAACAATTTCAAGATTATTATATTGTAACCATTGACGCATCCAAATCTCAATCGTTCACTTCTAATACAGGTTTCTCTTGTAACCAATCCTTTGTCTATATAATCCACCTCATCAATTCCATTTTTACATCGGAAGGCCTTGCACTTTGCCAAGGTCTGAATGAATTTTCAGTTATAGGGAAAAATCGCCTTTTGTTGACAGATAGCTATTTGGAAATGGCAAATATACTCGTAAAAATGGTCACAGAGTCGCACCGATTGATGGAGGGTATTGCTGCAGAAGATTTAATTTCTCAGTATCGGGAAACCTTACTACATAAAACGAATCATATTTTTCAAGAAAGAAAATGCCGAATATCTATTGGCGATGTTCCCACCATGTTTTCCCTTGATCCGTGGCTCAAAAATAGAATGTATCATGACTGTATGTCTTTTAACTCAGATGTTTATAACTCCGGCTCTGTTGAACAGATTTGGTCTACACAATTATCCGCACTGTTAAGTTTGTAATCTTGAGAACAACATTGAACATATCATCTTGCTTTGTTCCAAATATACAACTGATATGTCAAAACTTGTTGCAAAAACTAATATTAATTCTTGTTCTTCATCCAAAACGTTTAATCAAAAATCTGTTTCTAATAAGCAGTATCTACTGATCCTTCACCTATCTCTGAACTTTGTGAATACTGTAACGACTTGGGCCGGGGCTTCTGGCTAGTTGCGCCCGAAAGCAAAACTTAGTTCGTTGGGACATTAAAACCAGAATTTATTCTCTTCTACAATATATATATATATATATATATATATATATATATATATATATATATAT
>JAOUZG010020842.1:5705607-5720716 GCA_026289955.1 Argiope argentata
ATATATATATATATATATATATATATATATATATATATATATATATAAGCAACACAGAGCTCCATTAGGGGAAGGTGCTGTGTTTCAGATACGTAAGAGAACTCTCCTCGAGATGAAAAGAGAAGACGGAGTTCTTCGTGAACTCCCGCGAGATCCAGCCCGAAGTTCTGTGTTTATCCACTATTTCGATTAAACTGCTGGGTTAGCAGAAATCATGAATCGATGAGTTCAAGGAAACTCGCAGGAAGATCAACCCAGAAGACAGGGCTGTCTAAATAACTGAAGTTCTCCCAAAGCCCGGATGAGCTTTCATACTTTCGACGAGACGAGTCTCGATGGCTTGAATTTGATTCACGAAGTTCCGCTGAACTTAACGTGGGCACAGCTTACACAGTGGGGCCACCTACGATACAACGCTCACGGAATTCCGAGTCGAATTCCCGATGCTCCAAACACTCATGATGTGTGACATTTTTAATCCGCTCTCCTCGCTCAATCGTCAGCCGACTTCCGCTATCTTATTATTGTGAGTGAGATTACAGCTCATTGGGGCCGCCGGCACCACCATCTGTAAATCTTGTGGATTTGGGGCTTTGGTACTGTTACAGCTTGCTTGGCGAATTAGAATGTGTGCCATATTAGTTATTACTATAGAAAATTTATTGTTATTACTTAATGTTAGAAGAGAGAAGGGAAAAAAAAAACATTTATGGAGGGTAGCAAGGAGGGGGGGGGGTGTTTACATTTAGGTGAGGGTGATTCGGTTAGAGAGTAAGAGAGCACCTGGGTCTTCGTTTGTTTGAATTGTCCTCCATATCTTAAAGTGGCAGATTCTCGATGTTAATGATATTGTTCATGTCTTTTTCATGTTTTTGGCAAGTTTCATCATGAATTCTTTGATTGGGGATGATATTCAGAGTTTTCACTTTTTCTGTGTTATCACCTCGCTGATGTTATCATTCTCATCGTTTTGTTTTCAAGGGCAATTATTTTTTGGAGATTTGATTTTGCCGTAGTCGCACAAACTGGGCAGGCATATCTTAATAGGGGTCTTAGATATGCGAGATAGATAAGAACTTTGCTGTTGAGAGAAAGGCCTGAATTTCTACTAATAAAGGGATATTGTGCTCTGAACGCCTTGTTCAATTTCCCCCTTGTGTTGTTAATGTGAGTCCTATAATTTAAGTTTCTGTCTTTTGCTATTCCAAGGTATTTCACATCATTTTGCTTCTCAATTTCTGTTCCGTATATTTTGATTTTGGGCCAGTAATTGTTTTTTTTTTTTGTAGAAAAGGATTGCTTTTGTTTCTTCTACGTTCATTTTATTTTCCACCTGCCTGACCATTTTTCAAGGTTACTGTGTTTTTTCTTCTCTTTGTCTCACATTTTTATTTGGGTTTCCTCTGCCGGTCTAATGATCATTCAGCATATTCCCCCATTTTTTTTTTGACCATCTAACCATAGATATCTTCCCAGTCAAATGAGAGGGGAAAGCATCGATCAGCCAATCATAGGTGGCTGAAGACCAGCTGCTTGATGCGACCCCTAAATGAAAGGGTCATCTGTCTCCGGACCCCCTTTTGTCGCGCTAAACGGCGGACACCTTTTATCTATTGGAAAGGATGCGCATGTTTCTCTCCTCTCATTCTTTTCTAGACACATGTCCATTTCCCTCTATCTTATAGTTTAATTTGTCCATATTGCACTTCACTATGCAGTTCAGTTTATTGAGACCTGAGCCTTTGTAAATGCTGTATGGACGCATTTTTATTGAGCTCGAAAGCTGCAATTCGACATGCGTAGTGAGACGAACAAATTATTTTGCTATCAGTAAATTCTTCAGCTATCCATGTGCTTCTTTTCTCATGGGAAACTTCGTTCATTAGAATTTTCTAACCGTAGTTTATCTGAGGTCGTCACAATATCTGTTGAATGAACACTTTTGGCATTGAGAGATAACGGTTTTTGTTGGCAAACATTTCATTCGCATCCCATTTCAATCAATTCAAAGCTGGCCAAAGAATTTTTATTTCTTTTAATACTTTGACAATTTTTCTTACTGACATAGTTTCTTTTGTATAAATTATATAGATATAACTGATATATTGTTAATTTTTCAAAATATTGATAGCGGCTATTGGAAATTTGTTTATAATTTTTTTATTTAATAAAATATAGAAAACATTTTATATAACCAAGAATTCCCAAAGAATATAGGCCAATATCAGTTTGTAATTTTAATTTTTGATTCAGAGATGGGAAATAAGTAGTATTCCCTTAATTGAACATTTAAAAAAAGGAGTAATTTGGATTCTATAGAATTTTTTTTATTAATCCAATTTTCTGGAATTTCAACTTATAATATGGCACTTTCTGAGTAAATATCTTTATAGTGATTGACTAACATAGTAAAAAAAAAGGAAAAATAAATAAAATATTTACCGGTTATGCTTAAAATAGCAAGATTATTAGTTTTTATATTATTTTCAAAGATTTTTTGCCTTTTCTTTCTATTAATTAATTAACATTTCTTTCTTTTTTTTCATTATCATTATTTTTTGTATCGATATGCTAGAAATGTTTCAGATGTCATCCGTCCTTGCCAAGTGCAGTTGAATCAACTGTCTCTTTAGTAAGAGCTGTCATTCATGATATGCTGTATGAGGCAGATAAAACCTTTTGCCAAGAAGAGGACATTCAAATGTTATACTCTATGGCACTTATTAGGTGAGACATGTTTTTTGTTAAGCACTCTATAATTCCCACTGAATACATTTATTATTCAACTAATTCAGAATCTAAAGCTTTGGTATTATCTTTTAAAATACTATTTTCAGATATGCTAAAAATCTACGGCTTAAAAATAATTGTAATAATTTGCTGACATTCTTTAGCAATTTATATCCTTTTTCTATATATAAACTGAATTATTAATTTTTTTTACTTTGTTTATAATATTTATATCTATAAATAATCTAACCCTTTCATTGATTTCATCTTTCAAGAGAAAGACAGTAAAAAAAAAAAATAGAACAATCAGCTAACTTTTTTTTACATTTTTTTCCCTTTCCCATGGGATAAAAAAAATACTTTTCTGTATTGAAAGGAAGGTGGAAAGAAATAGAAAAAATAATTCTTTATTTTCAGTTAATTTTTGTTTCCATCTGCTATGCATGTTCAGAAGTAAAACATGGCTTGTGACATTAGAAAGTTGACTTTAATGTTTTAAATTTTTTTTTAATTTTTTATTATTGTTCCTAATTTTGAACAATAAATTAAAGTTTTTTTCTATTTAATTTCTCAATTTTCAGCTGTGAAAGAGAAAATAATTCTTCTTCGGTCTGTTAAGTTAAAGGTTTTGAAACATGTTTATTTTTAAAAAAAGCATAAAAGTTTCAAGAAATCTTGATCTAATTATGAAAAAATAAGGAAAGAAAGAAGGGGGGGGGGTAAAAGAGACAGAGATTAGTCATATCTTATATAAAATATCTTATTGCATTAATGTTATTGCTTAATTATTTTGATATATATACAATATGATTGAAAAAAATAATACTATATTTTTACATTTTCTATTTATTAAAGTTTTTACTTCAAAAACATTGTTTGTATTTGTTTCCTTTCATTTATTTATTAATTTTGTTGTTCATTGTGTTGAAAGCTTTATTTAATTACATGTGTTGTTTGAATTATAATTATTTTCTACTAAGTAAATATGTTATATATATATATATTGCAAAATTTGATATGGTATTTTCACTTGTTTTTTTCAAGTCTTTTCATGTTGTAAAAATAGTGCAATATTCTGTCATCAGTCAACTGCTAGTACTTTAATGACTTTTTACTTTCTAGGTTTGTTAATTTAACCATTGAACATCATCAAAAGGCTGGCAATAAGCTTAGTATGTCACGTCTAGCTTCTAGGGTAAATCGTTTATTATATTTTGGTATTACACTTGTTTATATAAATCACATTGATGCTTCAAAGTAGCTTCACCTTTTACTAGATATAAAATAATATCAATTATTCACCTTTAATCAGTTGCTGAATCTTGAAATTAAAGCCTAAAATTGTAAAACTTTCACATTTTTTTTGTAATATTTTTTAAAAAATTTCCTAAAACAAAAACACTTGTTAATGAAGTATTTAATCTCATTTATGAGATTAGGAAACATCAATTTTGAAATCTTGGAAAAATTCTGTCAAAATGTTATTCTTGAAAGGGGAAGGGAGAGCACTTTTTAAACAACTTTTTAAATCTAAATCCTGAAGCACATTGCCCATCAATGTATAATTTACAGGTACCTGTGGCAATTTAGTCATTTTGAATATAAATTTTAAAAGATACTTTTTACAAATATGTTTTATCTATACAGGTAAAAATATTCCTATATAAAAATATTGGTATTGTAATTACTGAAAATTGACTTTCAATTGACTCAACAAATTAAAACATATTAGACCTTTCTAGCCTAAAAGGAATAATTTTAGATATAATTTCTATAAGAATGGTAATTAAAAAAATGGGGAGCTAGAATGACAATTTTTATTTTACTTATACTTCAAAACTTCAGAATTTGATCAATTTTTCACAAAATCCATCTGTGCGAAATCTATTAATGTACTGTTTATGAATCATGAACTGTGAACATGAAAATATTCATTTACAAAGAACCATATGAGTTAAATTTAATACATTGTTTATTGCATTTAATTTTGGACATAATCTATGAATGATATAAATTCACATGCATATAAATACTACACAATATTCTTAATCCTTTTTTGATTGATTTTTTCTTCTTTTTTTTGTGTGTGAAATAAATTGGGGTGACATAATTCATGCATTATATTAGAGGAAAAATGCTTTAAATAAATCTTATAAATATATAATAAATATGATAAAATAATTTTAAATACTATGTTGCTAATATTCATCGCCATGAAATTTACACATTAATCTGGGTATAAAAACTTTAAACGCCCTTTTCTAAATTTCTTTACTCATTATTGCTTTTATTTGCAAAAAAAATCTCAGATTAGTTATAAAAAAGTATTCTTGAAATAGCATGTTTCCTGTAACCAAAACAAACAGTGTAATGACATGTTCAAATCAGCTAGAATAATTGTGGCATTTGATATATATATATATATATATATATATATATATCAAAATCTATATATAGAATATTGATAGCTACATTTTTTATTACACTATAGTTGTGAAAAAAAGTTGCCAGCAGCAATCAATTTACAGTACACCGGTTTTGACTACAATATTTTGTTCACTAAATGTTATGATGGAAATTCCCATTATTATGCAAAGAATGGTTAAATAAATAAAATTTTCTAAGCAATCTTATAATTAAAATTATAAATATGTATCACAGTATAGGCCAATTCAGTCTGTGGAAATTAGTCCAAATGTATACAAGTTTTTGTTATGCATAAAAGGAGCCTGTTGAATTAATATATAAAAAAAATCTAAGAAAGAATACTCCCTCTGTTGTTTTTTTATTGTGAATAAAGATATGCAGTTTTTTTTGGTCCCTCCCTTTTATAAACTAAGTGTTGATCAATTGCATAATCCTTTATATAAGGAAAATATTTTTATTGCATAATTTTGATGTATTTATGCAATGCACTAAAATTCTTTTTTTTACATACTAGCAACTTTTAGGAATTTGCCAGTTTCCTGGGAACATTTCTTGTGTTTAATTAAATTTTTTTATGTGTAACTTAATTACTTCAAGAAAGTATTTTTTAATATCAAATTCTAATAGGAATTAAAACTATGCTATTTTAATAATCTTATCTGTGCAGTCTTAATTTTTTTAAGAAGACATCTAATGGTATATTTGACTTCTAACATTTTTTAATCAAACTTCAGTTGCTGTGCTTCTTATAAGTTATCTTTTCAAGCATTAAACAGATTCATTTCTTCCTGAGATTTTATCTATGAAAGGGAATCAAATGATTAAATGCTTAATCACACAATAAAAATGGTTTACGTTTCAGGACAACAATGAATTCTATTTTTGAAAATTTTCCAAAACCATCAAAAAAATTCCTAAAAATTAGTATTTTAAAATTATTTTTGCAAAAATTGCAACCAATTTTAAATATTTCCACAGTTGTTAAATTAGATTAGGTTTTAAAATTATGCTAAATTCATTAATTGCTATGTTATTTTTTATCTGTTATAAAACAAAATTTTCCTAAATTTTTGAATTTTTAATTGGAATATTAATTTTTTTTTCATAATATACGCTCCAGCTTTCCAATTTACATCTTTGCAAAATGTGGTAGCTTTACATCCAGCAATCTGCCTTGTAGAGCACCAAACCACACACTGGCAAACATTTTTTTTTCTTTAATATTAATACAAATAAGACATATTTTTTCAGTTGTTCAATTTCTTTATGAACTTGGTTTAATTTTCTTTAGGGTAATCTTCCTGATTTTTATACCCGTTATTATTAAACTGAATTACATTCCTGCTTTATGATTTCATACAAATGGAATAGTAATTTATTGAGGCAATATTAATATTTAGAGTCAAACTCTATTAATACTAATGAATAATATATGTATTTGTATTTCTATTTCTTGATTATGATAGATTTCCAGTTGATGGATCATTTCTTTTGCAATAAAATCAAAAGAAACAGATTTTCTTTTATATGTTTCATTTTCATTTATAATTTTTTTAATGATAAAAATTTGTTGTTGATTTTTTATTGTGACCAGTACAATTTTTTTTGAGCATTAGAAATTTTATTTATTCATATGAGTTGGCTTTCTGTCAAAAAAAAAAAAAAAAAAAAAAAAAAAAATCTGAAAAATCTGAAAAAGTTCTATGTTTATAGATTTTTTATTTATGGATGTCCCATTGTAATTTGATTGCAAAATAACATTGCAGGGAATGACTGGCATTTTGCTAATGAATGAATATTTAAATGTCAAAATATTCAAGATTGGTCATTACTTGATGAAACACTGAACTGTTTTTGTTCGCAATCTTTTTGGTTGCCTACATTCTAAAAAAAACTTTTACTTAATTATTTAATTATAGCCCACTCCCTTATACAGCTGTTAATACATTTAAATAGGATATTGAATTGCATATATTTTAGAGCAAATTCAGGCATTGCATTGTTTTACCAATTTTATTATTTTTTTCAGCAATGCAATCTTGGGCTGTCAGATTTTCATGAGTAATTATTTATCCTATTTTCCGTACGCAAAATTATCTTTATGAGAGAAGTGATACCACAGCAGTTGTGGAGAGTAGGAAAAAGAATGAGAATTTACAAAAAACATGACACATAATTAGAAAAGATGTTTAAACATTTTGAATCATGGCTTTACTTATAACTCATTTGAAAATTAAGCTCATCATTCATATAGTATCTCTCTCAAGTATGTCTATTCTAATATGAAAGATTAATCTGTCTGCATATTTGTGTGAGGGTATATTGGTATTCTACAGGTCAGGTTGTTTGACTTACTGTTTCCAAATTTGGTACTTGCATACTTTGAATGCAATTTCACCAGAAATTTCTTTTTTGAAATTTTAATTAAAAGTTATGCTAGATTTTGATTATTACTGACTAGAGCATCTAAGAATATTCCTTCATGAAAATGATTTTTACATCATTTTAAACTCACTCAAAATTATCTTTTCAATGATGCTGATTTAGTTTCTGTAAAAGTCTATAATCTAGAATTAAACTTTAAACACATTTTTAAGTACATTTCATGGCGATATTTGCATATTTGTGAATGAAACTGAATATGTTTTCATCGTTTCATTATACATTTGATCACATTTTGGTACTTACATATTAGACCATTGATCGACCAACAATGTGTTAACCATGTCAAATTTCATTTTGGCAGCCAAAATTCTTTAATTCTTTCGAATAGGTGTCAAACCAATTTTGGCGCATTGGTGATCTATTGGCAGCCGTTTTTTGATTTGGCAAAACTGATCAACGGTTTAATATGCAATACCCATTTTTCTTTCTTGTTGCAAGCTTAAGAAGGATCATGTTGGATATTTATATAATTTGCAGGATGAATAAAAAATTATAATAACAATGTTGCTTATTAAAATTAGAGGGGAATCAGGGATGATAGTGCTTGATGTTATGGAACTGGTCTCCTTTAGATATGTTCAACTATACAAATAAGAGAGAGAGAGAGAGAGAGAAATATGTAAAAATGATTTTACTGAAATTAGTTATAACCATTATCTGGTGAACCAGCTGGTTACCAAATGTAGCTAATTTATAAATAAAATAAGTAGATTAGATTAATTTAAATTTTATTTTCTTCTATTCAGTACAATTGAAATAAAATCTGAAATTCTATGACTTAATGAAAATAGAGTAAGCTTAGTATAAGTGCTAAATTTTTGAAATGCTAGAGATCCTAAAGATTTCAGCATTTTGATTGCAATTATTTTTAAAAATTAACTTGAGATTATGATGATCTCAAAAGATTCTTTTCTCAATTTATGTTTTTTCATAAACATGCAAGCAGTCAAGAGATCAAAATAGAATGGTCAAGATACTTCATCAGCAGGAAATATATACAGTTTTCTTAGCGTTTTTTGACTTAAAAAAGGTACTGCAGTGAATCAAATTACAGGAGGATAGTGCATTGCACTGAGCATATATGCAAACAGTAATAAAGTAGATGACGAATTTGAGGATTAACCATCAAACTGTTTGCTTGTCCATAAAAGGTGTTAATAGTAAGTTAAATTTTAGAAAAAAAAAGGTGTAAAATTTCCTTCATTACACAGATTAGCATTTTGCAGTGACATTGAACTTGATTCTCATTAGAATGACAATTGCTAGAGAATGTTAAAGTTATTTGCATGATCCTTTCCTCATATGTCATTTATCTATATACGATAATGAAAACAGAGAAAATCCATCCTACTTTTCTTCAAAAAATTATGCAGAAATAATTTACATAATGGGAAAAAGGCTTTATAAAATTTGATCAAAGAAATTTTTGAAGTCCAGTATTCAGTTGATATATTCAAATCTGGATATATCAACTAACTGATTGCAATGCTATGTCCAAGTATCTGATGATTAAATAGCAGAACATTGGCTTATATTTGTGCCTATAAAAAAAAACATGAAAGAAATTCGTTTGCCACCATTAAATTTTTTTAAAATAAAATGTATTATCAGTATAAGAAATATTAGGATCCAGTCCTATAAACAATGTGTTTATATACCCATGCTCTCAAAATAAATCCATTCACAAGTTTAATGCATTATATTCCATGCACAGCTCACCATCTCAATTTATCTTCTAGTACATCATTCCCAAAGTTTCATTGGGGCTTTCTCATTCTTCAGATCCACTCAAATCCTGTATAAATTTTATTTTAGCACCAGCCAGCCTTTGCTGAAGGATTTTGAGAAAAAAAAATGTCAGTAAATAGACAAGATTTATTGTTGACTTTAAAAAGAGTGGCTGTGTCAAAAGATTACAGTTTCCAAATAACTTTAAAGCAATACTTAGAAATAAAAGATTATTCATGAGGTCAAATGGATGGGGGGGGGAAGGAAGATATGGTAAGAAAAAAATATTTCTGAGCTGTGATATTTGATTATATTAAGGTATGTTTCAAAAAAGAAACATTTGAATTTAGAATGGCAATTAATCTTCTGAAATCACTGTTGCAAATTTGATGGAACAGATATAAGTGTTTAATAATTCCAAATGAAGACAGATGAGATCATTTAGGCCTAATGGAAAATATTTTGAATGATATAGTGTGGAAGACATTGTACATTAAGGTAAAGAAAAGCTGATAATTGAAACATATTTGCTTGTATTAAATATATATACTCAGATGTTTTCTTGTATTTAAAAGCATAAAATATAGTTAACGCCATATTTGAATATTTGGTTGATTTTTTTCAAAAAGAAATAACAATGAAATTAAAGTAGTTCCATATAATTTGAAAAAATATTATTCAAAAGGTATTAAATATGGGTTTGGGGATGAAGTGGAATATTTTAAATACCTTTTGTTGTAATTACATGAAACCAATGTTTAAACCATAGTACCTATAATGGATTCTTTTGGGTTGATATATTTGATATATTATGGTACAGTCAACTTTTCTGAATGCAATGATAGTGTTGAAAATCTGTAGATGCCTTAATGTTGTCGGTGAACAAATTTTTTGAAGCTTGAGTTACTGAAAACTTTAAAAAATAGTTGGCAAATCAAGAACACCTGATTTAATATAGCTGGCAAACATCAGATATTAGAGAAGGGGAGGGGGAGATTTTCATGATATTTTAACAGAATTTTTATCTAAGGATTTGAGAAAAGTTATTATATGAAATTAATTCATAACGCTAAATGATATATAATACATGAACTATTTTATAATTTTATAAATTAATTCTGTTCTTTTTCTTATTTTGAAGTTTGACCCAATACTTAGATGTGTTAAAAAATGGTTAAAAAAATAAAAGTGTTAAAAAATGGTTTGATATCTATTGTATTTTTTTTTTGAAAGAATTGATTTTTATTATTTCAGTTTTACTTAAAAAAACTTATTTATTGAAAAATATTTTTATAGCATTATATATTTGAAGCAATAATTTTAAATTATTGTTTTATACAATATATTTATAACTTAAATTTAAAATAAGTTGTTATTTTTTTGAAAATATTTTTATTTTAATACAATATATATAACTGTTGTAAGGAACTTGTTCTCATTTTTGGTAAAAAATATTTCACAATGGATTTTTTTCTCTCTTCTTAACTGATGATGTTGGTGTGAAGATTTTAGTTGTAGGCTTTTATTTAAAGTACAATTTTAATAAACTTGAATTTTTTAAAATTCTAACAATCAAAATTTAACCCCCAAGTAAGCAAAGTGGAAATTTTTTTAAAGTGCATCTGAATTTAAATAGATTTATCAAGAGTTTTTGTATTTATTGAAATTCAATCATTTCCATTTCTAATTAAAGCTCAAATTTTAGATGATTTGAAAGACATTTAAAATTATGTATAGCAAAAGAACAGAGTTGTGTAGGACTTTTAAAATGTGTGCATACTTTTGCTCAATCGATTTGAATAAATATATTGCAAATATTAAAAAAGAGCTACATATGTAAGTATTAAATATATAAAAATTTACTAAAATATTTAAATTAAAACTGATGTGGCTATAAATCCTTTTAAACAAATTGATTGAAAAAGCAACTAGTGGTTTATAAAAAAAATAAACATTTTAAAACCTTTTTTTTTATTATAAGAATTTAAAATTGTTAAATATAAATAAAATATGAATTTGTGAATAACGATTTGTAGGATTTTAAATATAGATTTTAGTTGAAAATTTAAAACAATTTTCAACCTTTTTTTCCGACAGGTCAGCATTCCAGAATGGCTTTTAGACTTGCGTAATGAAGCTGTCCATTCCTACTGTCCTTCTCGCAGCATTTTGCGCAGTGGTACAGATTTTGCTTTGCGATATTTAGAGGATTCATTTTGGACTAGAATATATAAAAGTGCAAAGCCACTGATTAATCTTCCTTTTAACCGAGAGGAAGAAGTAATAATTCTGATAAACCGATACAAAAGTGTACAATTTCAGGTGAGATTTTATTTCCTGTAAATGAGTTTAATCAGATTACTTCTTTTGATTTTTTTCCTTCATGAAATAAAAATAATTAATAAGTGCATGAAATATACACACACTTGTTAATTATTTTATTCTTGTATTTATTCTTTTGTCAGAATAAATAATACAAATTTAATGAAAACAACTTTGATCTTTGCAGTAAATATAATCTTTTTATTTCAGTTATTTTATTTTATCTTTTTATTTTAAGATCTGTAATTAAATTTTATAAATGTTATTTAAATGTAGAATGAATTTTTCTCAAATACATCTTCAGGTGACATTGCAAACTATGGTCAAAAATTAAATTTAAACAATGGATTAACTGTCTGTTAACCTCTTGAAGTATTAAAATAGTGCATTGCTGTCAAGAATATATTCTGTGCATAACCTTTAAAAGTTCTTCACATCAGCAAGCTAGTAGAAAATCATTTACAAAATTTTGTTTTTAGAAAATGAAATAAAAATGTATGCGAATATATTGTTTTTTATTTGATATCAAATAAATAAAATTTGCAAAAAAAATCCCTTAAATATTAAGAAGGAATGCTGATTAAGTCAATGGAAGGGACTGCAATTGAGAAAGACTGGGTAAAAGATATTGCAATGATTGATTTAAGTAGTTCTCGCCCAAATAACATAAAAGTGTGCTTAACCACCCCATAGAAAGTTATTTTTTGATTTTTAAATTAAGTAGTAAAGTTTTTGAGACTTATTAGAATTTAGTATATTTTCAAAATTATATTCATTTTTTTATTTTGGGAGTTTTTTTTAAAAAAAATATTGATTTGCTTGATAATATAGTAATATTAAGTATCAAGCATGCTGGCTTTCTGGCACAGAGGTAGCATGTCTTCCTTGTGTTCTGTGAGTCCCAGTTCGGGCATGGTTGCTCTTCTGTGAGATATGTGAATGTGCCCTCCTGTAAAAAGGGTCTGTGCAAGCGTGTAGGTGTGTGTTTCATCCTCATATGAGCTAGAAGTCAGACTTCTGCCTTCGAGTATTCAGGGGTCCATACCCTCAGAAGCTACTGCACCCCTCTTTCTGTGGTAAAAAGCGGGCATGACATCATCATCAAGTATCAAGCATATATATTTCTCTGTTATATCCAATATATGTTACTAAAGAGAAGAGAAGTGAAAAAGAAAAGCATTTAAGGTTATGGCATTTTGAACCTAGAATCATTAAGTTTGCATTTATTATAAAATATAAAATTGAAATTTTCTTTGATATGTTTGTACTAATGAGCTATTCGTACTAATGCATTATTAATTTTGTAGCCTCCAATTGGGTATTCCCCTCCCCCAGATAAACTTTCAGATATATAGTATATAATACTGAGTATATAATTCATATATATAATACCGAGACAGTTAGACTTCATTTTTTCAAAGCCTTTGATAATAGAGTTAATAAAGTCTTGTTAGCTGTAAACAATGTATAAGTGTACTTAATGATGAGCATAAAATGCTGAACAGGAAGAATTTATCTTGTTTTTGTTTTATCATTGGCTTTGGTTGAAGTAATGGAGAAGGGCATGGTTTTTGTCTTTCTGCCCTTTCATTAAAAAAATTCCTCTGTCACATCAGCTATACTCAAGCATATTTATTTGCTGACTATTGACATATGTAGGATTTTACGTTTTTTAACTCGAAAAGCATGGGTTTGAGCTTCTGAAACCATTTTATAAAACCTCCACGTTTCTATAAATGATAATGAAAGAGAACAGTTAAATCGAAAGTTATTTAAAGTTTAAAACTAAAATAAAGGAAAATTATTAATTCAATCATCAATTTGGAAAATAATGGATAAGGTAAAGGTACTTTTTATTAAAATTTTTTTAGTTGATCAGTTGAGTTGGAAGGAATAGATACAACTAAAGTTATATTATCGATCCAAATTTCTTCGAAATGGCTTATTGAGGGGATAACAGTATAATTTGCTGTTAAATTTTTCAACATTTAACTCAAAATGACTGGGCAATTTTGGATGGAAAAGAGACATTTCTCCCAAATGTATTGGGAAAAATTATTCCAAATCTATCTTTTGGATATTTAAATTAATCAGTAAAGCCAATGTTTTTATGTGAAATGAATATTTCCTTTTAAAAATCATGTAATTTTCCTTGTCCTTTTTTTTATTATTTATTTATTTTGTGAAGATGAATTTATTTGACGTTCAACATCCTTGCAGAAAGAGATCCTTAAGTGTTAAACCTGCAGATTACAGAATCTAGGGATTTTAGCTAACACATATTAAATGCTTATTTGTGCTTTTACTCTCTCTCTCTTTTAGTGGTAAGGAAATTGTACTTTGCTTTTAAAATTTAAATAGTCAAAAGTATGACTACCCAAATTCTTTTTTTAATTGAAAATATCTTATTAGAATTTAGTTTTTTTATATGTTATTAAATGAGTTATAAATGTCTTCAAATACATTATATATTTTGAAACTTTATCAACTCATTTTTCCTTTCTGTCTATTTTAATTTTTTTTTAAAATTTTCAATGCTCATAATTTTTTTCATTCAATGTTTTTAATTTTTAGAGATTTGAAAAAACGAATTCAAAACAGTCTTTCGGAAAAGAATTAAAAGTTGTTCTTAGAAAAATGTCTGCATTAATTTTTCATGACAGGTATGTTTATTTGAGACTTATAAATGAAATAATTTCAAGTCCAAAATGACATGAAATAAAATTTTCCTATGAGTCAGAACCCATTAAATTAACATCCAAAATTTTGGATGACTTAAAGAAATATGTAGCTATTTTCTTTTGTTTGTTTATTAAAAATGCAATGGATAACAAAAAGTTTGCTTTTTATATTTGTATTGATTAAACCATTTGAATTCTTATTTTAGTTCCAGATATATAATAGATTGGATATATCTGAAATCATATTAATGTATGTATGTGTGTGTGTGTGTGTGTGTGTGTGTGTGTGTGTGTGTGTATGTATGAATGAATGAATGAAATGAAATGAAATGATGGAATAAATATTGCCTTTTGCTATAAATAAATAAATAAAATCTGTAAGTTGGCTCTAACATCGCAATGGTAATATTTTGCTTTTATAATTGGAAAATTGCAGCTTTGTGATAGATTGTAATGAAGATTTGTCGGTTGATGTGCGTTTCAGTTATGTGTTAATTCTATTGTCCCTTACCAATTGTTTAGAGTTATAAAGTGTGAAAGTTAAGAAAGTGATTTTTAACTGAAATTTTGTCGTTATTATGTCACCAGTTCATAAAATTTGATATAAATTCTGGATTATATAATTCTATTTTGTGTTCTGTGAACTTAATTTTTTTTGTTCCAGAAATAATTAAATCTGAAATCATGAAAATAATGGACAAAAGTGAATAATACAGTTTACAGACTATATATATTGTTACGTTTTTAGCGTAGCGGGTTTGGATTGAATGGACTTT
>JAOUZG010020842.1:5725716-5744019 GCA_026289955.1 Argiope argentata
CATAAAAAGTTTCACAAAAATATATATTTAAACTTCAAATTTTGATAGTCATATAATTCATTTATATTTTTGTAGATGTTCTGTTCATAATTCTACTCATCTCTCTCTTTCTATCTATGCCACTAAATTTTAATTTTGAATTAAGGTTAAATGATGAAACTGCAATTAATATAAAGACAATTTTTTTCTTTCTGAATCCAAGCTTCCAAGCTTGTCTTTAAATAAAAAGTATGAGAAGTGAAAGTAGAGGTATTCATCATTGAAATCTTATGTGCACTACAGAATAATTTTCATAATATGTAACATCCCATGGAATCATTCAGCAAAAGTTTCACAGATTGATCATAAAAGTCAGTTTTTAGCCTTAATTTTGATTTAAATGCTGTTAATAATAATATTTTAATTTTTCAATTTATAATATTTCAAAAAATTATGAAGTTTCAATTTTAGATAGTCCTATTGTCCTAAGGAATCATATTCTTTGAATTTTCTTGATACTCCGACTTTTAAATAAATACATTTTTATATTTTTTGCTATGAAATCTGATCAATTTTGTTAAATATGATTCACAGGCAGAGGATAAATGTAAAAATATTACATTAAATTGAGTCATTTATTGGTGTAAAGTTGAGTCATTTATTGACTCAACTTTACACCTATACAAATAAAAATGAATCGCCAAATGCATTGCTGAGCTGAAAACTCAAATGGCTCTACCAATTCGGCTAATTAAAAATATTCTCATTAAAACAGAGGAAGATTCTTATGGAGAGAAAAAACAGAAAATTTAAAAATGATGCTTTATTACTTTCTCACCAAAAACCTTCATTTCCCCAACCACCAAATGAGTACGATTAGTTTGTTTTTTTCCACCTTAATGAGGTTAAATTTAATGTGCTCTAAACCAATTATTTCATACAATTCTGTTTGTTTTTTTAGTGTTTGATGCATTTAAAATTAAACCTTGTCAATTAATTGATTTTTTTAAAATTCATACTGAGGTACTTTTGAACTTAAATAAAGCAGAATAAAGATTAAAAATTTCTAATCTGTATTGATTACTCCAACTGGTGTAGAAAATTCACACATTTACGTTCTACCTATTGGCATATAAAACATGCATGTGCAATGTGTTATAATTGTTGTCAATGTTTTCTCCTTTTAATTAAAAGTTTAAAAAATATGTATATAATACTGTTGTAGCTATTTCAATCTCAATCAATAAATAAAATAAACCTGATTTGATTTTAAAGAAATAGTCTTGATTTGCTGTTTTGCTTTATTTCCGGTACACACTGTAAATAAATTGTTTTTGGGTTAGTTTTGTGCTTTTCCATGTGCACGAAGTTGCTGATAGAAGCTAGTAATACGTGATTATTTATTTCATTATGAAAACATTTATACAATTGAAATAATAATAAATTTTTAAACTTTAAAATAATTCTAAAATTATTTTTTTTGCTGCAATATTTTCGGATTTTATATCAGAAAAATGCCAAAATTTAGTTAAATTATTAATTAATTGCTATTTCAAAAAATCTTTCTGACATTCTCTACACATTTTCACCTTCTAATATATATATATATATATGCCAAGTTAGTTAGCTCTAGATCATTTGTTCTGGTCTGTAAAGCAGCAATGCACACATACAAACACATTCAATTAATTATAAGTCAGGAAAAATCCGAGCACCGATTGTTCCAAAATTGATATTTTAATTAAATGGTGGATGGAAAGGATTAAAATTGTACTATTTTATGTAATATTAAGATTCAAAAGTTCAGAAATCGTTCAATTTTTAATGATTGATTGAGTTCATTGAAGTGCAACGTTTCCTATTTAAAATATTAGTGCCTCAAGAATATTTTATTAAATATGACTCACAGAGCAGATTATCAAAAAATTTTAAATTCGTTATTCATCAGTGCATTTACTGACCAAAATTACATAAAATGCTGTTACTTATTTCATTTAAACTATTTCTGAACATACCTAGGAACTAAACACTATAATACTAAATATATATATACACATATTACTTTAGATTTACAAATTGACTTTTGAATTCGGATTTGAATGGACATTCTGCATGAATTAAATCATGATTGCTTTCACAAAGCTGATTTATTGAATTCTTAATATAGATACTGAGAACGATTATAGAAAACTTTATCTTGCATTTATTTTTTTATAATCTATCATTTTTTTATTTCACTTCAAAGAATGACATGCTGAAAATTATATTTTTCTAAATTTAATTTGCAGCAATAATTAATTTATTTTTTCCTCAGAATTTTTTGTATTTGTATAAGAATTTGATGTAATAGCAGCATGCTGATAAAAAGATAATTTCTTGCCATGCTCGTGTGAATTAAATTGTTATTTTGCACCAAAAAAAATTGTTGGTCATTGATGAAAATATTTACTTAAAAATTCGTATATCTACACTATTATTATAAATATGAAAGTTTGGATGGACGATGTTAGTCTGCTGAATGCTAGAATGAAGTTGGATGAAATTTAGCACAGAAATACAGTCTAGAATAGAATACGGGCTGCTAGTTATTCCAGTTTATTAAGCAGTTAGTTTTTCATTAATTAAAAACTAACTTTTTCACCAAAAATCTTTCCCTGCGGCTGAATGAGTAAGGCTTAACATGTTTTCAATCGGTTATTTCAAACGATTCTGTTTATTTTCTTAGTGTTTGATGCATTTAAAATTAAACATTATTAAATCATCGGTCTTTCGGATTCATTCTTAAGAACTTTTGAATTAAAATAAAGGTACTTTTCCATTAACCGAGTGCAAGTGAAAAGTTGTTTAAGAATTTTGCCGTGTTTTTACATTATTTGGGAATTTTTTGCTTTAAAATCGATGTAAGAAATTTTCGGAATTCTACAATTCTTGGCTATTTTTTGCTTGCACCTGGCTAAAGTACAACTACCAAAATAAAAACATAATAACCAAAATTAAAAATTTTTTATCCATAAAATGATTTTGCATAAGTTTGTATGTTTTTTATATTGTAAGTATGTTTACTTGTATTCTTGATCATTTTTTTTGTTTGTTTGAGGAACTGGAATGTTAATGTTGTAGTTTTTCAGTTTCTTTCCCCCTTATACTATGAGCTGTAGTGTAATTATATAATTTATGATATGCAGTTAAAGTTTTTTGATAAGATTTTTAAAATTAAAAAAAATTGCATTTTAAATAAGTTTCAAAGTTAATAAACATTTTCAGTAATAACTGAATGGTGTTTTATTTTATATTTAAGAAGAATTAATATAATATATTAAGAATTTATTTTAAAGAAATTTAAAACTTGATTAAGGTTAAGTTTAATTTGTTTTAACAAATTCTTGGTTTTATGAAAATGTGACAATAAAATTGTTTCATGTTTTTTCCTATAAAGTTGCTAAAAAAGTGCATATAAAGTTTTTGTTTTTTAAAATAAAATTAAGCTATGCATTTTAAGCATGCGTTTAGTTTTTTTTTTTTTTTTTTTTTTTGTATTTAAATGTTTGTAAAATTTTTTAATTAATGTTGTCCTATCTAACCTAATTAGCTTATTTCTCTCTTTATTGGACTATCTGGAAGTATGTTAAAATTTTGATAAGTCACTTTTCCTTGCAGAGAAAAATTTATAGATATTTTGGTACGACCTGGAAACTTTACTTCTGCTGAAGATATTACAAAGCTTTCTTCAGATAAGAGTGGTATGTTTTTTTGGTTAAGTGAGATTGTTTTTTTTTAAATAAATAGTTAAATATGGATAAAGAATTAGAGAATGTAACCACATTTAAATCACAGTATTATATAATTGTAGAAAATCATTCTTGAAAATGATTGGCATGATAAATTAATAGATGAACAGCCGGTCAATTTTTTAAAACTCTGAACAAATAAATTTGTTACATTTATGCTGAAACTGAATGGAGCATATTTAATTTTATTGTTCATTATTTTATGTGCTAAAGCAAGAGTTTTCATGCTGCTGGGAGAACCTGAAAGATGCAGGGAATTTAAAAATTGACCGAAGGGAAATTTGAAAAATTTCATAAAACCAGGAAAATACAGGATATGTTAAGTTTTTTTTCTTTTCTTTTTCCCCATCTAGAAAATGTCGATCTCCAATAATTGCATGAATAAAAGATTGTAGTCGCAACTTCCAAAAATGTAACAGTACTGTTCACAATTAGGTAATGGAGGAACTCCCCACTTTCTTCTCTCCTCTCTCCCCATATAGAATGATTCAATTTTAATTTGCAAGACAGTTGCTCTTTTTTCATTAGATTCTCGAATTGCAGCTAACGAGCATGTGTGAAATTTAGGTAATTGCATTGAAGAACTGAAGACATTTTTCTGACAGAAACATTCAATCTTTGAAAGCAGTGCAGTGGTCTTTAGTCTAACATGCATGACTTTATTAAATGGTTTTTATTAAAAATGTGTATAGTATTTGTATATAAAAATGGTTAAAGTTTGTATTTAATATGAATTGGACGGATAAAAAAGTCCTTATTTTTCAGAATGGATTCGAGAAGTTTGGCGGAATTTATCAATTACTTACTTCTCGCTTTAAAAAATAATAATAATCCTAAGTAATATTAGAAAACAGGCACTTATTATTCATATCAAAAGAGGAAAATATAAAAGTCTTTATACTAGTTCAAGGAGTCATCAATGATGTTAATACAGAAGAAGATGACGTGTCAAATCCAGAAACATCAAATTTAATATCTGAAAATAAGCTGATTTTGAACTTCTTTTAATTTAAAGCAAAACTTTTATGGGTATTAAAACTTGTTGCACCACATTTGTTCTTTAATACATTTAATGATACATGTGAAATATGCTCACTGAAAGTGAAATAGCTAAAAAAGATGGACATTAGGCTATACAAAAATGTTGTACTTTTATCTGTTATGGATTAGGTGCATGAAATTGGTAGCTGAAAAATTTCAGAAGTCACATACATTGCAATTCTGAATGTATGAAATGAATGTATAAATGTTACCTAAATGTATGGAATGTATACAAAAGAAATAAAAAAAGTAACAATTTTTGTGATGAAATCATTATATGATTTGTATTGTGATAACAAGAGTTTTTTTTTTTTTCATTATTTCAATCAACTCCTTAATTTTGGGTGACTTACAATTAAAGAATATGCAAGATTATATATCCTCCCTTAACATATAAATTTTGTCTTGCTAAATTATAGATAACAAAGGTAAATTTTTTATTATTATTTTCTTATAAATATAAATCTTCTTTTAATATACTTTTATTTCAAATGATATCTAATTGCTTCTTCCTTTCCTTTCTCTATCCATTTCTTTAAATTGTATTGCATTATATGTGCAATATGGAGAAATGTGCTAATAGCAACAGTGCTATTTGCACATTTCTTCATATCTTGAATATACATACAGAGAAAAAATGAAAAACACAAGGAATATTTTTTTCCAGTTTTGAGTGACATCCTTGTAAAATTTTGAAGAATTTATATTGAACGTTTTTTGATTAATTATGTTATTAATAGATTTGTTATTCTGGAATGGAGATAGAACCGAGTTTTTCAATATTGTGTAAATATTTGTAAATTAATATTGTTTTATAAACTATTAAATATCAATAATTTTTTATAAAGCCTCTTAATGGCTTCAAAAATATCATTAAGATAACTTTCAAAAATATTTTTATGCACTGTTCACAATAGTTTAATGTCGATCTAAGATAACATATTAATTGTATTGTATATTTTTTGTAGTTATGGCTTTTGTGAATGCTGACGATGCTCTCTATGTTCCTCTTAAATTACAAAACTTTTGGCTCAAATTACTTATAACAATTTATAACAAGGAGTTAATGCCTATGTTTGTGGTGAAGCTGCTGATGGCTCATAGAAATTGTCGTATTAAACTTTGCCAGAAGTTGGCTTTTGCCTGGGCATTGCACATCTTTTTGGGAAAATCTACTGAATGTAAGTTTTCTTGCTTTGTTATTTTTTACTGTTATTTTTTCTGTAGTTTTAATCTGAGGTTTAAAACTGCATAATAATTATTTAAACATATTTTTGTAACCAAATGAATTTAAAAATTCAAAGATTCAGTTACGCTTACCCTCATTAAAAGGCAATTTTTCAAAAGTTAAGATTAAGTAGATCAAATTTTAAGGGGGGCAATTTAGAGTGTTAAATGAAAATCAAATAAAGTAACCATTTAGAGAATCAACTAATGTGTAATCTGGTTATTTTTTGCTGCATATATTTAAAGTTTCGTTTCGATTGTATTAAATTAGCAGATAATTAAAATAATGTTGCATTCCAGTCATTGAGGTTATTTTGTAGAAAGGCATCATTGTCATGACTTTTCTAAAACACTTTTATTTGGGCTAGATAAAAGTTTGAATTTAATTAAGTGGATGATTTTGCCCATTTAAAGTATAATTAACATTTTCTACTTCAATAATTTTATTCATTTATTTATGTGGTTATCAATATTGTTTGATAAAGTTAATTTATGTTTAAGCGAGGTAGGAGGGGCGCTCATTTGGGAATGTTTAGGCTTAATAGTCTTTTTGCTTTCTTGGAAAAATGATGTAATTGCTGTTGAGCTTTATTAACTTTTTCAGATATGCCAGATTATTATTTTAATATTTATCAGAATATTGCTAAATTTAAAATAGTATATTTGTCTTTTTTTCTCATGTTACCAGGGGGAAGTGAAACTAATGTGGGGATTAGAAATTTCCATTATAGGTTTGATATCCACTTCTTTATGAGTGAAAAAAAGGGTTCATTTACGTTAATAATGAGACTTACCTTTATGAGGGATGTGAATTTGAGCAGTTTGTAATGTGGTAAGCTATGCCCTAGTTAAAATTTCATGAAATGCTAATTAAAATCACTCTGGCAGTTTGGCAAGACTAAAATGGCTTTTTGTGGCTACTTTCTTCATTACATTACTCAACTGCTATTATATCTGTAATTTGTGTAAGACCTTATTATCTTTACTTGTCTGCATATGTGTTGATATATTACATGCCCCACCATTTAAGCTACAGTTACCAAACTTGCTATAACTGTTATTTGACAGGCAGGGATGCATTTCGGAACGAATTTTTTAGTAATTTAATAAATTAAAAGGTAAACAAAACATTACAGTGCAGAAATAATTTTTGTATCAACTGAAAACTTAGAAAATTATCTTTGCAGTTATGCATTTTTTTCTTATAATTAATATTTTTAATTAATTTTTAAAAATCCTTTTAATTAATTTGTAAAATGTATTTTAAAAGCATTTTTGAAATGGAACATAAATTTTGCTTTTATTGTTGCCATTAATAGTTCAAGGGCTGGTCAATGACCAAACTTCATTGCAATATATCGTCCAATTCATATTGATATTTTTGGATATATCATGATACCATTGTTTATTTATTGCTATTATCAATTATTAACATACTGACTAATCAGAATGAGTCCAAATAAGAGGAGACTTTATCATATACAATAAAAGTACTTCTGTTTTTTTTCAATACAAATGGTCAGAAAATATTTGTTTTGATTCTGTTTTAATAAAATGTCAATGCCAAAGCACTGTCTGCTTGTTACAAGTTATCATATTACATTTTTTTTCAATGTAATAATTTTAAAATATTTATCTTTTTTTTTCATTTCATTCTTCAGTTAAAAAAATAATATATAATAATGCCTTTAATGAGTAAAATTAAATAGTTTTATTAAATCCCAAATTTAAAATCTGATGTCTTGAAAAATTCATTTTGTTTGTGAATTACATAAATTTGTATTCTTATTTTAATAGTATTATTGGCAGATTTAATTGTACTAGAATTTTAGCAATAAGTATATTAAATTAAAATTAGGCTTTTAACAATATTTTAGAATTCAAAAGAAAGTTATAATACCGAAACGAGTAAAACTTTAATAACAAATATTATGGAGTGTAAATTTATTTATGGTCATTTATTACGACATGATGCATTAAAAATTGTAGAAAGGGTCCTGATCATAAAAAAATGGGAAAGAAAATAAAACTTCAATGCTTCTGACAAAATACCTTGTTTTTTAGATACTTCCAATTACAGGTTTCTGTGAACTAAAATTTATTTCTTATGCCAGTTTAGATAGGTTGAATATTCTAATACATATTTAAAGAATACCTTTACATTTTTTCATTTATTTTGTATAAAAAATGTCACCAGCAGGAAGAACTGATATCTTGGTTGCGTTGAAAGGGTACAAGTATATTAAAAGTTAGGGGGGAAGCAATTTAAATCCAATCACATAAAGTAAAATAGATAAGAGCAATAAAATTTATCCACCAAAAATGTTCTTTATCTTAAATAAAATGCAAAATTTTGTAATGAATTGGAAAAGAGCATTTATGTATATATATAATAAAAAGAAAATTTTTAGAAGTATTTAAACACATATTACAGAAAAGCATGTGGAATAAAAAGAAGAGAAAAGTAGAAAATCACTAAACATTATGTTAACTAAACATTAAAACATTCTTTTTAGTCATGAAAATTCAACCAATATCGTAATTACTAAAAATTCAACAAGTATCAAAAATACTGACCAAAAATTGAAACTAATTGTGTAAGTATTTCGAATTTCTAAGAATCCAGATATTCATAGTTGTATGAGGTGTTAATATCTTTTCTATTATTCACTCTTGCGCCCTTTAAGGCAGATGAAAAGAGATTCCTATTTATGAAAGGGCATTTGCACAAAATTTTGTTTGGCATGAATTATTACTATTTATGCAAAAAATCTCATGTTAGAAAAGTGTATAACATATAGAGGGCATTATATAGCAGATGATTAAGTTTTCACATTGTAATTTTATCTTGCATAAAAAATGTGGATACAAATCTATATAAAATGTGCTATTGTAAGGATATCTGAAAAACATCAAAAGCTGGTGCATTTTCACTCCAGGTTGTTTGATATCATATACTGCTTCATACTTTTAATATAACTTCGATGTGCAATTAAAAATTTCAATTTATCACTGCTGCTTTTATATTTGTTTATAGCTGGGACATAGAATTTGAAAGTTATTTGCTATAGTAATTTAAGCAAAGCTCTTTTTTTCCCCTTCTGATGGAAGGAACTACATATCTCGGCTATATTTAGTTGCTAATAGTATGTCATTTTATAATAAGATATAATATTTGTTTTCTTTACTGAAAGAAGTTGCATTTTATTTGACAAGAATATTTACAAATCAAAATGCAACCTCTGTTCTTGACAGCCTAGAATAATAATACAAATTTTTTTTAAATGCCAATTTTGACAGTAAAATTTAAAAAAAAAAAAGAATTGTTTTAGTAAATTAAAATCTGGCTTTTAAAAAAAATCTTTAGATAAAAAAAAATCAGGATTTTCGTTTATATTGAAATATAATTAGGTATATCAAGTAAATATTTGAAATGCATTATAAAATTTAGACATAAAAACTTGTATAGAAAAAAATTAAACATACAAAATGCTTGGGGAATAATAGCAACACCCAAGTTAAACATATTTCCTTTGAATTTCACAGTTAAATTAATGTAATTTTAATGAAATAATATCTTAATGTTTTAATTGGACAATAATTTCTTAAGTGGATAATACTTTTTTAAAATGAAATGATACATTTGAAGATCAATTATTTGTACCTTTTTTAAATTTAATTTATAATGATATTAAAATTTGTTTTTGAACTGCTTCATTATTAATCTTTGAAAATAGTTCACATGTTTAAAATGAATAAAGCATGAAAATTTTACTTCAATTGTAAATATGAATCAAAAGAAAAGAGGCATAATTATTTAATTATTTAAATTTAACTTTGCTTATGGTATTATTCAGTTAGGGAACAAAAAACAGTTTGTTCTAAAATGACAATTTTTAAAACAAGTATTTTTGTTCATTAGAATATGATGGTATTAATGGAAATATTAACAAAAATTATGACAGTAAAAAGCAATGAACAGCAATAATTAATAAATAAATAAACGTTAACCTGAAACTATATCAAAATTAAAAATGCAAGTTTCTTATGAATGTTGATTTATTTTATTGTAACTCATTGTAAACAATGATTCAAGACCATACCAATAAATCATATTTTTTCAAAAACTAATATTGTAAAAAAAAAAAAATCTATTTTAAAAATCTATCGCCTTAACCCTATTTTGTACTTACTTTCCATCACATTTTTGATTTTTAAGATAATAAAATTTTACTTATTTATCCATGCTGAGTAAATCTTGGCATAAAATATATTTTAAATTAAATTTTGTAATTAAATTAATTTAAAAATTTGATGCATTTATAAAAAATTTATCTTTAAACTGAATTATTACATTTTTTAAAAGCATACTCATTTTTAAACATTGTTTCTCTTTCCTGAGATATAATTAATTAAATGTATAAACTTATGGATAGAAAATTATAGAATTGTATATCACTGTGCATAGAAGGGCTTAAGGCTTCAAAAATATGTATGTTATATATTTTCCAAATGCTGCATTAATATTTTTTTAATCAAATATTTCCAATAAACCTACCAAAGATGATTTTAAAATACCTTTGTTTGTAATGCTGAAATGTATTTGTTGACTTAAAAGATGCTCTAATTTTTTTCAGCTATTTTATTTCGTCGTCTCAGAAAGCAAGTGGTATATGTAGATGTACCTAGTCTTGTGTATGCTTGTGTGGAAAGTGCTACTCCTTACTCAGGAGATCTACTCAGAATGTAAGTGTACCTATTGATTGGAAACATTATATCTCCTTAAAAAAGTTTACATTTTTTCTTAGGGATGGGGGATTCTAATTCTTGTAAGAGTCAAACCTAGGTTTTATATTAATGTTTTTGCTTTTAAGCTGTCATACATATTGTAAAGCATATATATATATTTAGCTTCCTATTTGTTTAGATTATATATTAAATTTAATGTAAATTGAATGTAATATTTTTATTCTACTACTTTGTTTTCTATACTAGTGTATGAAATTTGCAACTTTTCTGATGTTACTATAATTTTGTAAAAACATAAAACCTGTATTAAAGAAGCTCATTGTTGTGCTTAAAATATGAAAAGAATTAGTAGGAAAAAGATGAATAGAATAAACACACTAGAGCCCAAGGCAGAAAACAGACTTTTTTTACAATATGGTAGAGGAACCAAAAAAAAAAAAAAAAAAAAGTCGGGATGAGCAGTTAAATAACTGATTGAGTTAAATATGCTCTTTCATAATTGCAATGTTTATCACATTCAAAACAATATTATTTGGCAACTTTCTAGGCAACATTGGCCATTTCTGAATAAACATTTGTATCAGTGTCTAGAGGATATGGTCATGCTATCAATCTGTACAGCGATCCAAACATATTCTGTGGGATTTCGATCTGGAAAGATTCAACAAATATCTTTACTTTCCCTTAATCTTTAAGTAACAAAAGATGTATAGTGGCTCAATATCTTTCATAAAAATAAATGCATCTATTGGAATGGATGCACATGGGAGGGAATAACTTAATTGTAGTAAGAATCTCCTGTTGCTAAACTTTTCTCGAAATTATTGCACACCATTCTGTGACTCATCATTATGCCTTCTCATAATATTGTACCGGGAGAGTTCCACCTGTCTCTTTACCTGATATTTGCGGGATAAAAGTCTTTTATCTTTTTCCATATCAATTAGCATCTAGAATCATTTGTGAGCTAAAGTAACTTTCATAACCATTAGGGGGCAGGATTTCATTCAGTAGATATCTGGTCTTTGTAATCATTACTTTGTTGCCAACAGTGCTGCTGATTGTATTCTGTTAGTGGAATGCAGCATTCAAATACTGGGCAATTAGGCTCCTTTTTTGTGTGTTTTCTGACCTCGGGAAACCAGGAGATATGTTATTCAGTTGCCATAAACAATAAACTACATTCCTGAGCTATGCTGTCCTCTATTTTGATTTTTGTCCCGTTTCACTAGCATAGTTATATGTTGGTTACCTGTTGCCAATGTTTTTCTTGTTTTACATCATCGATCTTTCTTGCAGCTGTAGCTGTCTTTTGGAATCCTTTCCAGATGTGTAAAACATGAATTTCAAACTCTTGAGCAAGGCTCATGAAATTATGTCTTTCTTCAGATTATTCTACTTTGTTTAAAGGCAATCTAAGGGGCTTTCTTATAGCTATTTTGAATGTTTGGTATAACTTTAATCTAAAATGAGTATCTGGAAATATTAAGTTTCCTTGACTGACTCGCTCTGTAGTGCATTTTTGCACCACCTGTAATGTCATGATTCTGGTATTTGCAAATGTATTAAATTTCTGCTAAATTGATAGTAAATTGCCCCTCCTTTTTTTTTTTCTAATTTTCTACCTGCTGTCTTCTACAGTCTTGCAACTGTATGTTGAACATTTTCTTTGTTGTTTAAGTTTTGTACACTAGTCTAAATAAGTTTTTGAAATGCTCATAACAATAAGGCCAAAGAAGGGAATAGGAGATAATAAGAGGTTTACACTAAACTATGAAATTTTATCAACTACACTGGTGGGCAAAATTAAAAGAAGGAAGGCATTTTCACATATTTCTTGGAAAATATCACATAAAAGCTGGACTGTTGGTAGATGCCATAGTGTCATATAATAGCATTATGGCATTGCTGAGATGAGTTCATATATTTTTGTGGGCAGCTGGAGGTATAAAAGACTGCAGGCAGCTGCTCAGCTCATTCCACTCTACAACACAGTAGTGATTTGTATTGTATTTCTTGAACAATTTTGTTGATTTTTCGGTGAAATGATTGAACATCATTGTTTAGACAAAGGTATGAGGCGGAGAATTGTGGGTAGGCTTGAGGCAGGGCTGTGCCAAGCTCAGGTTTCTAGGGTATTGGATGCAACTCCTAGTGTTGTTTAGAAATTTTTGGTGTCAGTTTAGAAACAGTGGGACTGTGTCCAGAAGATCAGGACAAGGTCGTCCGAGAGCAACAATGCTCAATGAAGACCAGTATTTCTTATTTAAAGTCAAGTGATAGATGACATCTGCAGTGACACAACTGTCTAGGGACCTCACTGATGCCACAAAGAACATTAGTTTCAAGCAAGACAGTTGCAAGGAGGCTTGGTGGCAGAGGGTTTATATGCCAGGAAGCCCGTCATTTGCATCCCACTTACTCCTTTCCACCAAAGAGAAAGTTTACAATGGTGCAGACAGCACCAACACTGGACACAGCTCCAATGGACTAATGTTCTCTTCACGGATGAGTCCATATACAGTCTACAACCTCATTCTCTGGAAAAATTTGTATGGAGGGAGCCTGGGACCCAATACCATCCCAGTAACATCATGGAAAGGGACCATTATGCTGGTGGAGGACTGATGGTTTGGGCAGGGGTCATGTAAGATACTTGCACACCACTCCATGCATTTGACACTAGTTCTGTGAATGCTTAGAGGCATAGGCAGGAGATCCTACAACCCTATGTGTGTCGTTTCAGGGGTGCTGTTGCCCTGAATTAGTTTTTATGGATGACAATGCATCACCTCATAGAGCTGTCCTGGTTTAGGAGTATCTGGAAAGCGAAGATATTCATAGAATGGATTGGCCAGCCAACTCTCCTGTCCTTAACCCCATTGAACATGTTTGTAATGCTCATGGAAGGGCTATTGTGATACATCAACCCACACCCAGAACCATTCCAGAGTTAAAAACTTCTCTGGTGGAAGAGTGAAAGGATCTTCTACAAGCACTTCTTATCTCTTATTAACAGCATGCATACTCGTTGTGCATACAGTTTATCTGTCAGAGGTGACCACACACCATACAAGCCTCACTTTCATTGCCATCTCTCATGTTGAAGTTCAGTTCACATTGGATTGTTGTCAGTAACTTACCAATGAATGGTGCATTAATTTTTACATTGAACACATTATTGTCATACTGTAAGTTATATCCATAACAAATTATTTATTTTTATCCTGTATTTCTCGAGATATTTTGGAAAATGCCTTCCATCTCTTAATTTTGTCCACCAGTGTATGTTAATCTAAGCTTTGAATATTCGATGATCGGCAAGTTACAAATAAATATTAGTTTTTTTTTACATTGAATTTTTTCTATTAAAGCATCAGTATCTGTTTCAATCTAATTTTAGTGATTAATTTTAATATGTGATTTCATGCTTTTTATTAATGCAGAAATGTGTGATTTCATGCTTTTATTAATACATTAAATCAGATCTGATCTGATATGTTGTCAACAAAATAGCAGCCTATTTCAATGAGTGAATTTCCTAGTAAATTGATAAAATTTATGATAATAATCTTAAGAATTTATAGTCCCTTGAATTTAAACATAAAATAGTTGTAAAATAAATTTTTAAAAGAATTATATCCCATGATCCACAAATTTATGGAGGTGGCAAAGAACTATCAGTTCTCGATATAAATTTATTTCTTGTTTAAACACATTGAAATCTTACATTTTTAATTGCAATAGTCACAATCAATTTTAGTTTTGTATTGGGTATGAAAATTGTTTATACTGTTTTTTTTTTTAATTATTTTCTTCCAAAATTTTATGCTTTATTCTTAAACAGCGATGTATCTAATTATGTTTCAATGTACTATTAATTGCTATTTACTATTCTGTTCCATCATTTTGACAATTATCAAATACCGTCTTGATAAAGCAACTTATCTTTTGTGACAATCCACAAATCTGTCCATCTTTGGACTTAATTATAACCTCATAAGTGCTGACCAGCCATACCGTGTGCCATCTATTAAAACAAGTGTCAGTCAGAAAGAGCAATGTCTTCCTCTCCATTTTAAAGCCCTGAAGTCTGTATTGGCCAGTTTTGACAAATGACTGTGCATTCTCATGCTAGAGGATAATTTTTGATCTTTTGGTGCTGTTGCTATACCTCTTTTAATGCTTGGCTCAAATGCATTCAATAACAATTCTATGATATTTTTATGTCCTCATTTGTCCTAGCTTTTTGTGTGACATTTTTTATCTGTCCTTTTGTCCAGTGCTTAAAAATGCAACCATTTATAGAGAAACAGCAGAAGCAAAACTGTGACCTAATATTAAAAAATTGTTTTCTTAAAAAAAATTAAATGAGTAATGTATGCTCCTTATGTAAAATTGATTGCCTTAAAATAATTTCTATTTATTTTGTATTTATCACTTTATCTAGTTACAAAATTTTAGTTTTTTGTATGTGGACCTTAAGTATGAAATATATATATTTGTGTACAAGCATGCATTTTAAACTTAGAAGTAGCTATTTTAGATCATAAATGAAGGTATTGTTTTATCGATAATTATTATTTGTAAATTATATTCACATTTGGAAAGGCTACATAAATCCAAAAGATAAGATTGTCATTCAATAAAAAAAATTAATAAAACTCAATCAAAAATCAATATTCCCCCAAGGCCAATAAAACTTTATTAAAAATATTAAAGAATTTGATCATTTATGTATGTTTTAATATCTAATTATAATATATATATGTCTTTTATAAGAAAATTTATTCTTCTTGCAGGATTGCAACCTACACTGGAAATGGTGAAAAATATAAGAAATTATTTTTCATAATGTCTCTGTATCAGGGATTTTTTATTTCCAAGGAAAATTTCCCTTCAAAACGAAAGATGGACAAAGGCACAGATTTTGTCTTCACTGTTGAACATGCTGAAGAAGAGCTAAATGAATGTAAGCCATAACATTTCTTTTAGGAAGTAAAATTCCAACTATGCATAATATTACGATTCATTACTGGGTAAATCTAATAGTTTGATAGTTTCCATTAATATAAATTTCATAATTTTATTTTAATATTCTCACTGCAGAAGATTTTATTACTTTCTCTCTTTCCCCTTTTTATTTTACAAATATACTACTAAGTATTTTAGTAGCTATTTGTATGTAACATTTGAGAATTAGTTAAAATACTTTCGTAGCAAATGAATTACATGTTATAATAGTTCAATAGCTAAGATTCAGAAGTGGGGAATCTCGAGTTTGAAATCAAACACTAAATCTGGGGCATGCATTTTCATATGATGATACTGTTACAGAACATCAAATATCCTGACCTGTAGATTGTAAAACATATTAATGTGTCCCTTAATTTCCAGCATTGGGATTCTGGCATTGCCAAAAGAATGAATTCTCTAGTAATTAAATGAAAGTTTTAGAAATATTTCCATGTGATGGCATCTGCTAGCTTATGAATTCTTTGATCTTCTTTTATTATAAATCTCCTAATTTTAGACAAATGAAATTAACAAACAAATTGATTCCTTAAGATAGAAGTATGTATAATTTTATATTTCAGGTAAATTAATTCAATTGCAATTCTCTCATTGCAATCTCTCCCTTCTGTGTCTGTCTCTGTGTTGCCTTTATCTTGATCATCTCCCTATTCTAATAAATGTTTGATAGTTCTGTCATTGGTAAGAGGACATCTTCTTAAAGTTGCACTTCCTTTTGCTTATTTATTATATACTAGTGTTCATTGTTCCTCATTGGAGCAACTGTTAGGTCTCTACTTGCCTCTTCAAACAATCTCACTAGGACACTAGATAGGACAAGGGGGAACTTCCATTTTAGTTGGTACAATGAATTTAATAATATTGCTCTCTTGACTCATTGCCTATATTCGAAATAAGTTCACTCTGCGCACAGTGGACACATCAACCATAGAATCCGATTTTTAAAAACATTTTTGTAATTAAAATCATGCTGACATTTTTGTACTGTCAGCTCTGAGAAAGTTTGCCATTAACTGATAATCATGTTTCAAAATGGGGAAGTCCATTCACAACAGTAGGCTTCAGAAGTGAGTCTCAGATTTTATCTAACAGGAGGTCTATTGTAACAGGAGGATATAAATGAAATAAAATGAATGTTGTTTTATAGGTTTGATAAGCATTGGGAATACTCGAATTGAACTGTGCTTTGTCTGAATTTGCTCAAATATGCAAATAATTTTCATTAGAAAATGTACTTAAAATGTTAGTTATAATTCCAGTTCTGCTTTACAGATCATTTACTTGTTCCAATTCAGCATCATTTATGGAAGTTAGTTTTGTTCAGTTTCTTTGTTGTTTATGTTGATCCACAATTTGAGTTTGATTTAAAATTGTGAAATTTTGTATTTCTTTGTATTAAATTTTTATTCACATAATTATCTCAACAACAAAAAATCCTAGCCATTTTTGCAAATGTTTGTAAACTGTTGAGAATCAAATAAAATCCTTTCTGAAAGTGAAGTTTGTGTATATAGCAAATAATTGTTTAGAAAATATAATGGGTAATCCTCCAATAATTGTAATTTATACCACTTTTACAAACTTTTTATCAAAAAGGAAATAAATTCTTGAGCATCATTAAATTTTTTTAAAAAATAATTTCTCAAAAAAAAAAAATCCTCACATTAGTTATGATTAATAAATATTGATTGTTGAAATATATTGTGTATGCCCATTCTACATAATAAAAATGTATTACTCTTTTAATTCCTTCTTTCTGAGTGATGTGAAAGTTTTCAAGAGTTGAATGTCAGTTTAATTATCTTTCTCAGCATTTGTGGATTCTCGAAAACTAAGGACTCCGGCCTTCAGTAATGATGGCAATAAAATTGAAAACTTTGATGAACTTGAAAATTTGTAAAAATAATATTGTTGCATTCATTTTATGATTATTTTTGGAAAACCAAGGACTGAATTTATTTTTTTCCCTGAGGATAATGTAAATATGATTGTTTGATTTTTAGTGATTTTTTTTAATAGTAGCAATACTAATTTCTTTATGCAGATGAAGGCTTCAATTCAAATATCCTAGAATCATCGTGTCACTTATAAATTAGTCTCTGTAGTAAATAAGTAGTATATATAATAATAATAATAATAATTCATTACTACTTTTATCATATCAAAAGAAATTTTATGTATTTATTAGTGCAAAATGCAGAACTTGTTTTTTTTTAATACTCAAATTCAATACCTTTATTTTGGAATCAGTATGTTATCTGAAATAAATTTTATTTTCAGCAAGAGCTAAGAAAATGAAAAAAGAAACAGATGAGAATATTTGGTTTCCTCAACCTGGTAACAATTTTTATAAGAATTATTTATTTGCTTTTCTTTTGCTTTTAGTAATAATGTACACTACAGAATTAAGACCACAATCCCTCTAAAATAATTACTCATTTTTAGAACAATATGTTAAATTTTTTAAAATTTATATATATATATA
>JAOUZG010020842.1:5744119-5777081 GCA_026289955.1 Argiope argentata
TATATAATGTATTTTTGTCAGCTATGATTAAAGATTAAAAGACAAAAAAAATTTAATACATCTTGTTTTTTGGAGTTTCTGATTTAAAATGAATATAATCTATTTTTTTAAAATTCTGATAATCAGTCTTTAATTTTTTTAAAGTGAATTAAATACCTTCTTATATTTTTAGTTTCTATGAAGTAAAAAAAAAATGAAAGGAAAAGAAATATTACAATGCAAGAAGTGTATGAAAAGAAATAATTTTGTAAATTTTTGCAGATTAATTCGAAATATGTACATAATATTCACTTGCTTCCCCATTCTGTCGCGTTATTTGATTCCATTCATATTTATTCCTTATGCCTGAATTCATTTATCTGCGTATTATTGTTAAGTTTTATTCGTCGGATTTCTAAATTTAGTAATTAATTTGTATCTAGTTCATTCTAATGAATCTATTTAGAAATGTCAACTTATTTCAGATATTAAATTCCATTATGAATCTAATGTCTGCATCCCAGTGCACTTAAAATTACTTTTTCAACTTGAAAACTTATGCCTTTGTTACTGTGCTGTAAGTTAGGAAATTTTTAGCAAAATGAAATAAAATAGATTTTTGAGAATGGTTTAAAACAATGTTGAATTGAAATATTAATGTATCAAATGATTCTGAGTGCCAGAAAGATAATTTTCCCCGTCTCTTTTCAAAAAATGCAAAAGATAAGGAAATTAGCATTTAGCATTGTTTTTATTTTTCTGAACTTTGGTATATGGGGGCAAAATTCCTACAGTAGAACCAAAGTGTTTCTGATTTTGAATTCAATACCATTGGAAGTGCTCCATATATACAAGCCTTCTTCCTTTAATACGGAATGCCTTTTACACAGCATCATCTCAACACACTAAACTTTAAAAATAAGCCTCATGTGGCTTTGAACAGTTAATTTGACTAATATGGAATATGAGATTATTTCAAAAATAGATCGAACATGCACGTTCTGGATCTTGTTGGAGAAATGCATTTCTTTAAAAATAATTTTATAAACAAATTTTTGAGTTTGACAGGTATTCATAAAAATTCTATCATTCTATCTAAATTTTATTTTTGTTATTGTGTCAGAATTCACTAATCTCAAAATGTATGTACTTATTTTGTATTTTTGATTAAGAAAAGTAAAACAAAAAAACCCAGTTAAGTTCCGGTGTGACAATAAAGTTCCAAGTTTGTTTTTCTTTCTGTGATTTTGGTGCGATATGATTATTACATTTACTTAGAAATATCAAAAATAAAGCTTATATTATAAACTAGCTGCATTTGGCGACCAGTCGGTTCGCCAATATTAATGCTCGCTAAATATAAAATATTAAATTTTCATATAATATTTTATGTAGCTGGTGCTTCATACAGGTTTTCACCAAACAAATTTTGATAATCATATAATTCATTTATAGAATTATTTAGTATTATTTTCTTCCGTGCAATGATTGTCCCGGCATTGATATTTTACTTAAATGGTGTAGGGAAAGGTCTAAAATTCTACGTTTTTATAGAATAATGAGATTCAAATTTTCATAAATGTAAAAACTCTAAACAAATAAAGACACAATTGGTTTTCGAGAGATGCAAAAGTTTAAAATCAGCTTGGAAAATGCTGCTCACAGTGGAAATAATGGTGACACACACACACTTCTTTTTTTGTTCATTACTTTTCTTTCTACAATCCCTTTTTTCCTTTCCCTTCCCAGACTTATTTTGTGCAGGTATAGATTAAATATCCATACAGACTAATAATAAAAGCAACTATTTTCTTTCTTTTTTAAACATCCTTTTATCTATAAAAGAAAACCATCTGACTTCGCGTATTTCTTTCTAAAAAAATCATAGTTTATTACTTCCTGCTATCTTACTCAGTTGGCGTGGGGGTAAGGAAATGAAGTTTTTTGACGGGAAAGTAAGAAAAGAGTCGTTTTAACCATTTTCCTTTCAGTTTTTTCTCTCCATAAGAACCATCCTCGTGTCTTAACGAAAATATTTTTTAAAAAATTAGCCGAATTGGTTGAGCCGTTCTCCAGTTTTGCGATCCATTTTTATTAATATAGATATGACAGTAAAATTTTTATTATCTTTGAATTTTCCAAGCATACAAAATATTTAAGATTATCTACTTTTATTTACAAACTGCTGAAGATATATAATTTTGCTCACAAAAAATTGTTGGTTTGAATTTCATGAGAATTAAAAAAATTAATTAATTAATTTTATTTTTCATACATGGTATTTTATGCAATTTTATTTTCATGCATGCATTTTTTTCACTGAAAGTAGTGAAAAAAGAATTTCATTGATAGAAAAATTTTCATCTCAAGTGATATTGATTATATTGGCTTGAAAATATTATAATTTGAGCCACCACACTTTCTATGCAGGTTTCCAAATGTTTATTAATTATATTATAACAGCATACTATTTCTAATTTTAGCCTTTTATTTTTATGAACAGTGTCATCAGAGTCATCTATTAGTTTTATTGGTGCTATTATCAATCCTCTAGTAACAGATATTCACGAAGAAAAGCAGTCATCCCAGGACCCATTTAAGGAGCAGATAAAACTCGAACCCTTTGAGGATGATAATTTCATCATTCTGTAAGTATTTGCTCTGCATTTTCTAAGTTTTTTTAAACAAAATTCTATATTGCATTGATAAATCTGTGCATTTGTGAATGACATGACACATAAAGCTAGGTTTAAAAAAAATTCAACTTGTGGTCTGGATTTCAAATCATAATTGAATTTTGAGCCTTATGTATGCATGATAGATTACTCAAGAAGTAAGATGTTTAAAATTTAGTATGTAACATTTTTGTCAAAAAATATACAATTTAATGCAAATCTGTGAACAGTCAACTATTTTTTTTTTTGTTTTAAATCAAAATATATTAGAAGGTCAAAGGTCTATAGTAATGATATATACTAGTTCTAAAGTATAAACTATTAATTCTTCTTAAAGGAATACCACTGTAATTATTTAATTTAAAAATTATTGTAGTACATTCAGCATATGCTGTAGACTTTAAAAAGTTACACACTTGAAGGTTCATTCGGTAATATGCAAATTTTGTTTGCTTTAACTTTTCAAATTATAAAAGAGCAAATTTTGTAAAATAATCAAGTGGGAAAAAACACATGTTCGGTCTAAATTAACCTTTATAATAGATGATGCAGGTAAGTTGAAATAAGATTCTTGAAATAAACTAACTGTGCAACTAGGTGTGCATTTTTTTATCTGTGTGACTGCTTTATAAAAATGTTTTCACGATTGTGACTTAAATATTATATAGACAACAAAACATTTATAATTTAACAGATTTCTTTTTTTATTTTTAGCAACAAAAATGATGGTGAAGAAACAACAATAGAGATTACACATGACATAAAAGCGGATCCGGTAACAACTAGACCTGAAGATTTTGATATGGTATACAGAAAGCTAAATGATGAATAGCTCATCTTTTGTGTGAAAAAGTTTCAGATGTTCATGAGAAACATAAAACAGCATATATCGGTCTGTACACACTTAAAATGTTTTCATAATCAACTATTTCAGGAATAGAAGCTGCTGCCATTGCAAACGGAATGGCTTTTTACATAAATTGACAATACACAGTATTGTTTATACTAGATAAAAATGTAAACACCATTCATATAATGATACACACTTTTTTTCTCCAATATTTATATAATAATTAAGCTCCTGATTTCGCTTTGTGGACTGATACAAAACGGTTCAGAAGCATTAAGTGCTGGATTTGATATACAAGCAAAAGGACAATGTGACAACAAAAGAAATTAAATATATCCACATTTATGTCACAACATTTATTTTTCCTGTACATGTGTTCATTTTATGTACAACCAACTACACAACAGTGAGCCTGCTCATTGTTTGTGTACTTTTACACCTAACAACATTACCTCAATTGCATATAATGTATTGACAATTTTTTAAAAATCCCCATCTCGGATGAAACTGGAATTTTTGTTAGAAAGCCTATCTAAAAAAAGTAAGAAATAAATTTTGAATTAATCTTTTACTAATTCAGTTTAACTGGATTTTGGCACACAAATGGGAGTTTCACAAAGCATGATTTTCAGACCAAAAATCAGGCAGTGTATACATATTGTGCAGACATGTATTGTAAAATTTATTCATTCGCATCTTCTGAGCAAATCATTTATTATTTTTTTGTAATTCATGTATATTATGAAAATAAAGTACTTTAACTATTTCAGCCTGTGCTCATCAATTTTATCAGTACAGATCAAACAGTTATTTGGTTTTGCATTATTTGGGAAGAAAAAAAAAAGAAAAGTATACTCCCATTTTTCTTATTAAGAATAATACATTTTTGAATTTTAAGCCTAAAATTTAAAAGAAAAAAAATCTTGAGATTGATTGCACATTTATATATGGTTTACTTAAGAGTTCAATACCAAAAATTTTGATCAATTTAAAGATATTTATATTAATGATTAAATTGGCAATCTCCAAATTGTGGATTCCAATCGTAATTATTTAATCTTTTTTGCTCTCTGCAAAGGAATAAGATGTATAATTATTTACTGAATATAAGACATACAAAAACTATCTGCAATTCTGTTTATCCATTGAAATCAGGACATGCTCTAATGAATAAGCTTTTTGCTTCTGTGAGTGTAAAGTCGGCAGGCAGAAAATGCTCAAAATATAGGGAATTGAACATGGACACATTAACCCATGCTAATCTTTCTAAATTGATTTTTCCCCCCATATACTTATTAGAAAGGAAATCTTATATCATTCAGACTAGAATTGCCCTGGAAACTGACAACACTATCCAATTTCAGAAACCAGATGGACTGGATCAATATATACTTGAATTCAACATTCATCAATACAAAGAGAATCTTTTATACAAGTGCAACAAAAACAATGTCTTTTTTCTACAATATCATATCTACAAATATAATAGTCAATAAAATTAAGGCAGATTTGACAACAGTGCAATCAAAAATTTTACACATAACATTATTAAAAAACAGTTTGGGTAAAATGACAACATTTAGTAGAAATTTAAAAGCACAAGTTCTATCAACAGTAGCTTCAGTTGTTTGCCTTTTAATTCTGTCAAATTATACATGAAATTTTGCTACTTTCACAACAATATTACCACAAGTCAATAAATAAAATACCATACATAATCTGACGGAATTAAAAGTTTGTTTATAAAATTTGAAATTGTTTTTATTTGATTAATATGAATAGTTTTTGGTTTTTTATGAATAGGAAATGGTTCCTTTCAAAAGTGCACAATCATTTAAGATATACCGTTTTGGTTTTTTTAAATCCAATGATTCTATTGGTTCAATCCTAATAGAAACTTGTTCCTCATTGCCTTTTGCAGGAACTTAACCATAAACAATCAATGAAGCTTTCACATAATGCATTTTAATTAAAATGTTTTTATATTTATTACGACCAGGCTCTAGGATGGGTAATTGCACAATCTTTAAAGCAGTGCAAATGGAAAAAAACAATTTGAGAAGAGGGAATAAATAGTCTTCCCTTCATGCTCATCCTTTTGGAAACAATCTAAGTATTGCAGCACATATTTTTTGTGGATTTGTTTCTTGTGGGTACATTTCCATAACAGTTTGAACCTGTTCCTTCGGAAATATAGAAGCCAAATGGAAGTACAAACGGTGTCTTGCACCATCACAGAAGTCTGGAGAAGCAGGTCGCCCTGTCTGAATTAGTCCTGGCGGTGGCACACTTGATGGTCGCACAGGTTGGCTCAACACTTGGGATGTACCCCGAGCAATGCCAGAAGGTGACTGTTCTTGCCATGATGATCCCATCATAGGTCTTGGTGGATCTAAACCATGACTCTGGGACAACCAATGTCTCTGCTGTTGCATCTCTGGATAACTGCCTAATTGAAGAGGATTCATCTGCTGATCAGGATAAAGATTTAACCGGGTGTCAGATGTGCTGTTGAGATGCTGCATCCTAGCAGATGGCGGCCACTGATGACAGGAGTCTGGTGCACTGGCAATGCGAGTCACTGTCTGGTGTTCAGGTGCCATTGCCAAACGTGTAGAGGGTGGATCTGTGTCCCATAAGTGAGGGGAAGCAGCCATTGGAAAATTGCCAGCAACTCTGTTGCCATCACTTCCCATCCTCCCAAGTGGGACATGTCCATATCCACTTTGAAGTAGATGAACATTTTCTTGACTGTTGGATCGTGGCATCATTCTGTCTGTCCGTGACCAAGCAGCTGGATTTTCTTGGGGTTGAGAAACCAGTGAGTGGGAAGATTGGTCCATATATCCTCCTAGCTGTATAAGTCGGGGATCATAAGCAGGATTAAGAGTTAACTGACGTTGTAGCTTGCGATGCAGGTTAGTCATCTCTGGTGGCTGATGACCTGAAGGTAAGTTTTTCATGGCTTTGTTATCCGGGTCAGACAGCCGTTTGGCTACAAACAAATGACCACCACCACCATCAGGTTCAAGGAACATCTCGGCACAAGAACCAGCTATGTTATGTGGAAGAGTTGTAGGTATTGTGGCCCAGCCACGTTGAGAAGAATCTGTAGTCAGTGATATCTGTGGCATTGTTGTAGAAGACCATGGTGGCCCATATGGGGTCCCATATGGATTTCCTATTTTTGGCAAAACAGATTTTTCATCTATCTTGACAGATGACCCGTCACTTTTTGTTCGTTCCACTAACTGAGAACTTTTATCGAAAGAATCTCCTGGAAGAGCTGAGGATGGCACAAGAGATTTTGTTCTGGAAAGAGGTTGTTTTTTGGCTTTTGTACTGCTGGGCATTTGAATAGATGATTTTAGTTTATCACCTAAAGAAAGGGGAAAAAAAAGGTTTATAGAATTAATTCAATGCTTCAAAGGCAAAATTTAATTTAATGATTTTTACCTCCAAAATTAATTTCATTTTACAAGAAATAATTATCAGATGATTTTTTTGTCTCCTAATGTTACTTAATGAAATATTAGATTAGATTCTTCAACACAATTCAGATAAAATAGAATGGTATGGTGGTAGATTAAATAAAAATAACCATAAGCATTTGTACCCATCCTTATTTCAACATTATATAGTTTTAAAAGACATCTACTGTAATTATGGTCAAGTAGTTTATTTCTAAATTATTAAAAACAAGCAAATGCAAGTGGAAGTCCTTTATTTAAATACAGAATTTTCCGACAGTTAGATCCTCACCTGGTGATGATTCTCGGCTCTTGAGCCCCCTCGACTTCACTTCCTGCAGAGGTATTTTGGCCTGCTCCGCCAGTCTCTCCGTCACAGACTTCTGAGGCTGATTACCCCTTTCGGGATGATAATACTTGCACTTATTGCCGTAAGTGCATTTCTTTCCGTAAGGGCAGGGGGGAGGGAGGGATTCTGAAGTTCGGGGAGGGCAATGAGTCTTGCGAAGAAAGTTGTCAAGAGATGGCCCATGCCGACCTAAGGGATCATCAGGTGGCATGAATCTGGAATGAGAAAAAAATTGCACACATCAAGTGTTAATACTTTAGGAAATTGTAAATAAAAGCAATATAACTTTCAAAATTCAAGAATTTTGCTTGCCATCTACCAAACCACTTTAGTCCAAATACATATATATATCCAGATTCGATTTCTCCGAAAATATGATAAAGCAATGAAAGTACTTTTCCGTTAGCCAGACGCCAACGAAATTTGGTGGAATTCTACATCATATGGCGATTTTTCGTCGGAGCCCGGCTAACGGAAAAATACCAAAACAAGTATGGCTGTAGGGTTAAAATGGTCATTAGTGTGCCCCCGAGTTTGTCGTCAATATGGCAACCCAACACAACGCTCTTGTAGTAACCCTAATGATGTGTTGTTTACTTCTTCCTACAATGGTTGAGTTGTACATGAGCTTCAACTCTTATGAAAACTTTTAAATTAAAAACAATTGAATAATATCAATTAAATATCTTATTTTTGATTTGTATTATAATTTTTTTGTATAGTTAATAAGAAGTTTCAATTATATTTTAAGGCGAATTTAAAATATTTGTTCCTTTACTCATTTTAATTGTCAGTATGCGATTTCACAAAATCGTCTGATTTATTTCTTTACGAAGTCGTCTGCTTTCTTTAAAAACCGTCTGCAATAGAATTATTCGCATTTCTCGTTCTTTCAAATTTCCTATTAAATCCATTCTTTTTGCATCTTTGTCTTTCTCAATTATTTATTATTTACTGTTCATGTTATCCGCACTTCAATGTGTTAGCGAAGCTACTAGTTTCCCGCTCCCGGGCCTAGCGAAGCCGTTGGATGTTTTTTTAAGTTAATAAATTCTGCCCGGTGCCTTCAACAGATGCCGGGTCTGAAAAAAAAAAAAAGACAACGCTTATCAGTAAAAAAAAATCATTTATATTGCGAAAAGTCGTAACCGTAACTATTCCATAGAAGTGTTAGTTTACTTTGTCCGCCATCTTTATTGGCGACTTGGCATCCTTGGAGCGGCAATACGTAACCTTTACCGGCTGTAGTTTCCGTAATAGATAGGTTACATTTACGAATATCAAAATTTCTAGTCTCTCTGAATACTCGAAACGGATTGATTGCTCTCAATATAAATCCAATATTCCCTTCTCAGAGAGTGAACATGATTCATTTCTCTCCTTACGGTTTTCAGTGGCTTCACTACTATCACACACACATAACTGACCATAACCTTGTTTTGTTATGACCAAAGTATAATGAAGAGAACGAGTGGTATCAATGACCATGCATCCTACAGCAAAATGGCCCTGTTCCAGGTGCAGCTCCTTGGAAGCAAAAACTGAAGCAGGATTGTATTCTCTTATATGCTTCCGATAGTTTCTTCCTCGGATTGAAACGCTGATCAGCAATTTTTTCAATATGCTAGGTGGATTCAACAATAATTTCTGTGACCATAGCCACATATTGTGTATTATTGCCACAAGAATTTTCTTCCTTTTCCAGTAACGTGCTTGGCAAAAAGAACCGAGCCCAGACATAGTAACACAACTATGTTCCTGTAGTGTAGTTCGGAAATTTCGCTCCGTACACATAAACGTTTATCCTTACCTTGTTCATGACGACTGGATCTTCTGATGAATGTTTCGGCAGCATTTTCAGTTGACCTTGTTTTCTATTTTTCGACGATTTCGCTTTAACATTGATAATGCACGATTCAAACTCGCAGTAAAAATTTGATCTGTTAATTTTTGGTTTAAAAGTTTTTTTAAAACCGATGCAAGAATAGCGTTTGCGTGAAAAATTTATCTAACCGCGTGTTTATGTTCGCGGGCGAGGACTAAGTGTTGCCAAACTGTGATTAACAAATCCGGCCTGATTTTGCGTCCACGTAAGTGTTTTATAAGATTAGATTTCATAAACTTAAACAACTTTTGATCTCAATTTTGTGACATTTTAGACATTTTTTTTTATATCCCCGTCCCCTCCATTTGATTGCTCTGATATCACGTGAGCAAATATTTTTTCTAACATGATTATGCTTCTCAAAAGTGAAAACCTTTCTAATTTCAATATTATGCTGTATGATAACTAAGATTTTGACTTGGAGTAAATAATGTTACACAGGAAAAATTATATGCCAATACGACAGCATTAAATTTTTGATATCGTTCAATTATTTATTCACATATGGAAAAACAAGATCAATGCATTAATCACAAACGACTGGAATTCCAAAATATACATATTATTTATTTTCATCTTATGTAAATTATAAAATTCAGAAAGAGATATAATTGAACCTTCAATAACTGGGGAAAAATAATTTGGTTATAACTATGCTTATAATTTAAAAACTTACGCGATAATGTTCCGAATAATTTGGATTTTAGAAAGATGGTTCACTGAAAATTTAGTAAGTGTTTCATATCTCGCAATTTTTTTAAGTCGAGGGTAACGGGGTCGGGACAAAATATTTTTTTGCATTTAAATACACAACTATAAGGAAGGAGCGAAAGATGACTATTCTCCGAGTGCGGTTAGTCACCCAGGAACATCACTGAAGTTAAATGTCTGTCTCACTTGATTTCTCAACGACTGGCCATTTGCGCGGGCCCGCAGACTCGAGACCGTACTCCAGCACCTTCTCCGATGGCTGCCGGGGGGGCGAGTTTTTCGCGCAAGTGTGGCACGTCTTGCCAGTGAGAGTGGTCAATGACGGATCACCGATAGCATAGAGATATATTAAACAACTCAAGGGCTCGCATTTAAAATAATGGTTTACCAACGAATCAAGTAAGAATGCATTCTCATGCCAGCAGTGGGCTTGGCGCAAAATCGCCAAATCGGGGAGTCTTTCAATCACTGCAATGGAAAAGGTCTTTAGGTCCATTTACTAAACAGCATGGGGTTGAATTCCTAGACTCACGATCTCGAAACGTGACCGTCTTAACAGATGACTGGGATAGTAACAAAAAAAAAAAAAAAAACGTAAAATGCTAATCGAAAATGGAGGGTTTGTTTTTATCCCCCCCCTCCATGCTTATTGCTGACATCATCGTGAAAGTGCCCAGACACGACGAATCGTGTAGTCAGATGATGGTTTTTAAATGTGTGAAAAATTAGAGAGCGGGTGATATTATTTCAAAACTGCCCAGGGTAACTAATAACTCAAAGAGATCTATTTCGTAAATTTTTCTTCTTTTTTTTCAATAGTTACCACTCCGTAATACCAGAGACAGACTGCAAAAGGGTTGAAGTCATCAGGAATCGCAAAAGTCTCCTTCTTATTACTGCTTTAGGTAAACCGATGTCCCGCACCGTAGACGGAAACAAATTATATTCAAGAAATCCATGTTACGGGGTTTCATTGCTTCGTTAACAGGCACACGACAAATGATGCTTGAAATGCTAACAGGGGCTTGATTTTTGAACAGTATCGACAGAAAGGTCTTATGTCTCATTCATTGGTAGACTGACGTTCTCACTTGTTCCAATGGAAGCGATGCGTCATTTTTCCTGCAATAACCCCACCGCATGTAAAATAATATGACGCCCCTCCCCCCTCTCAGTCGATTCATAACATTCTCTTCACACAAAATGAAAGACGGCGCTTAAAATAATTCACCTCAAGTCTTGAATTGATTATTCTAAATTGTAATCCCGGGAGCACTCTCATTTTCTTTCCCCCTGACGGTTGGAAAGTCTCCAACTCGACGGGAAGATAAAAGAGAAACCCACCTGTCGTTCACGAAGGAGTACATGAGGAGCCTGTCCTCGACGACCCTCTTGAACTCCGGGTTTTCGCTGGCCAGGTCCCGGTAGTTGTCATTCGAGACGACGATGCCGTCGCTCTCGACAGCCAGGCGGAGGACGTAGCGGTCGTCGTAGCACACCAGGCGACGGCCCCCGACGTGCCTGGAGGGAGTGAAGACCAACATGCGCTCCTTCTCCAGCTGCGCCAAGATCTCCTGCTCTGCAAAACCAGACGTTCATTTTTTTAAAAAATTGAAACGCATTTAGGAAATAATTTTATTAGTTTTACGTGTATTCATGTCTCTGGATCTATAAAAATATCGCAAATTCAGAGCATCCGTTATATTAGCCACCAAACTCCCCTTCTGGAGATTTTACGCACACCAGTTGGCGCCTTTTTAACCGACTTTATGTGCTTATCATTTATCCGGCCAAAACGTGTTCTCTTTTATTGACAGCAAATGGAATAAGAATAATAACTAATATACCCTTGGACATTATAAAAACCTATTATATTGATTAAAAAAAACACCTTTTACACCACGCCGTTGGTTTCGTTTGAAAACGCTTTGCTTTTTTAAGAGACGAGAAATGTTTTCAAGAAGCCTATTTATCTAACATCCCCCCAAAAAGAAGAATGTATGTTGAATATTTATCTCAAAAATCAAGGATGGTGTAAAGCAGGCAACGATCGAAGACGAATGCAAGTTCGTGTAAAATAAATATTGGCAAACCTCTTCAAAATGTGAAAAGTTATCTTTTCTTTGTTATTAAGCATAAATTTTGTAGAGCAGTTTTGAAATTTGAACGGATGTGTTCGATTTCTTAATTCAAATGAATTTCATTTTTGATTTTAGAATTTATTACTTCGTGAAAAAAAAACACTTTCATTAACATTTTACTTAGTTTATGTTATTTATTTATTCAAATATGTAGTTGTGCACCCCCCCTCAAAAATAACAGTTTGCTAAATTTAGAAATTTCAGCTAAAAATCAAACCATCATATAGCGCTCATTTCAAACTATTAATACAAAATAGGACAATACAGATTCGTTAATATAAATTTCAAATTGTACAACAGATGAAACAACCCCGCAACAGGTCGGAGGGCAATGATTGGTGCCATTGACAGTCTTACCTGTGCAAGGAGCGTCTGGCCGAGAATTTTCTTTCCTCCACCGGGGAACGAAGACAGTGATGTTTTTGTGACCCCTCGCGCGAAACCAGTCCACACAGATCTGAATACCCCGACACGAGAACACCTCCTTGTTCCCATGGCTGCAAGAAGAAATAACAGTAAGGTTAAAGCATACTAAAACTTTCGCAAGGATGGAATCTTTTGATAGCAGAAGAATAATTGCATTTTCAACTTCCCGACGACAGCATAGTGTCCCGTAGTAAAAAGCTCGATCGTTCCCCTGTTTTATTTCACTTTTTAGAAAACTTTGCATTCCTGACTAATGTGTGCACCTATTTTCAATCGTGAGTAAAATATTTTTTAACCGTCCCATCAAGTTGAAGTAATTTTTTTAAAACTTACAGTGGAGGACATATGTTTGATGTTACAGTTTTTCACAATATTAGTTCATTATTTTTTTATTCATTAATTAAAAACTACTTTCTCACCAAACATCTTCATCTCCCCGCCTCCAAATAAGTAACGAATTCAGTTTGTTTTTCTCTACACTGATGGGGTTAGGCTTAATATGTTTAAAAAAACGATTTTGTTTATTTTCTTAATGTTTGATGCATTTAAAATTGAAGTACTTTCGAATTAAAATAATACAGAATAAAGAAAATTAGAAATTCCAAATCTGTATAACATTACCTCAACTGATGTAGGAAAATCACGCATTTAACGTAGCCACCATTGGCTTTGAATTCTTAATTGGCGTTGAAAATTCAATACTAGTATAATTTTTGATCCATTATTTACAGTAATCGTAATTGTTAGGCCTGTATAGCCTGGTTGGTTGGGCATTGGATTCGCATCACTTGGGTTACGAGTTCGAACCCGACAGCCGAAGACTCTCCTTGTGTGTGTGGCGGAAATCTGTCGTGGTCACAAAGTCACCCATATCGAGAGTGGTATCACAGGGAACACTGGGTCATTCTCAGTACCAGATGTGCACGACCGTCTGTGGGTCAATGGATGAACCCTCAGAGGCTACCCGTGTCCGCTGAACAGTTGTAATTATTTAATAAAAAATAACTAAAAAATTTTTCCTAATAACCTCAGTAGGAATTGATTTAAAAAATTGTTCTCTAAATCATTTGTTCACTATAAACTCGTAGGGGATCAAGGTCATTTTTATCCACGTCTTCAGGATTAGAGGCAAGTCCGAGAAGAGACGATGCCTTTTTTCACCCAAAGTACTGAACGTACAGTGGAAGAGACATTTGGCGGGCATCTCTGCGACCTCCAACTTATTTAAGCTCGCAGGCAAATGTGCAGATATAGATAAGCTTACAGATTTCTTGACCTTTTTTTTTCTTCCTTTCTTTCCTTCCCCAAGTTTCGAGGAATGGTGAAAAGTGTTGCCCGGAAGAATCGCACTCGGTGTCATCAGGGCTGTCACATTCTATTTATAAAATAAGGGCTTTCGTGGAACGGTCCCTCTTATTGGTCACCAACCGAAGCAATTAGCGGCGAGAAACAGAAATTGTCTTTTGAGAAATTGCAATGAACAGAATTTTAAAACTTTTTTTTTAATTAATGAGAAAGGTGCTTTCAATTCAAAATGTACGGCACAGAATGAAATTAAAGCACTAAATATGATTTTTCTGCAGAGGAAGTTCGATTTAATGCTGATCGGATGCACTTGCACCTATTCCTGCGTTTATAAAACTAATTCTTATCGAAAGAGTTCACAGGTGAACGATCCAGACAAAAGGATCGTGAAATTCTCTTGACTTCACTCACATCTGAATAGCGAATAAAGAAATTCACAGCATTTTGGTTTCAGCGCAAAAACTTGGATGCAAAATAAATTATACTATCACACGAAATAAGAAACATTGCATTTCTAAATAAAACTGTCTCTTGCACGTTCGAAAACCATGGCATGCACAAGTTTAATTTATTGTTCGAGATTTAACTTTTAGGAAAGCAAAGAACAACATTCCAAGAACTTCGCGGGCAAATGACCTCACTGGGGCGGAGGCTGTGTTCGCAAGCCGCCGTCAACTCGAGAAGTGAAGTCTGCTCCCAATCGCGGCTGCGTCGAAACATCGCAAAAGCGCATTTTTTAAAACAGAAGTAAGGGAAGAGGCAAAGAGTGAAATAACAACACACTTCTTTTTTTTTTAAACGCAATCTTGTAATTGCGTGAGTTTCCGGTTTAAAGCGGTTTCATTCATACCGACTTGGAGGGGGGGGGGAGAGAGTTAATGCCTATCCACGAAAAATAACGAGGAAGGAAGGATGGACGGACAAAAGAAAAAAAAAAAAACGAATGAGGCGTGACCCGGATGATGGGGAGGGGTGTAGTTAGTATACACAGATTCATTCCGCCACATTCCTTTTCTGGTTTGGCTATTATCTGACGAAGGGCCCGTAGGTACAACGATTTATTTTTATTGCCCCCCCCCAACTTCGCGCAGAGAGGCTTGACTTGGAGAAACGCGTAATGGTAGTTCCATTTGCGCATTTGAATCACGGGAGATGGAAATGGCAGCGCCCGTGGGTGTAGGAATACGATAAACATTTCTGGGGTTGCCCGCAGTTGAGGCAAAAAAGCGTCGGGTCGGATGCTCACGGGCAGACAGGACCCACCAACAACCGATTGGGAACAGTGATCTTTAATCGTGTGATCCCCGAATGGAAATCTGAAACAAAATAGGTCACGCCCCTTCCCTACTTTGTCATCGGAACAAAAAATTCTTTCAGCGCGACTCTTCCGTCACTATTTTGAGATCCGAATGAACACCAGAAACTTGCGGAACGTCTCACTTTGAATTTCGGAAGAATGAGGGAGGGGGGGAAAGCATGGATTAGAAATTGCAGTGAAAATAAACGTTTCTTTCTTCAAAGTTCGGTGAGTGTCATTTCTCAGTCAAGATGAAAAATCACGAAATTAATGTCCGCATCCTCTTTCTCAACAGTTAATTTGCTGCACTTCAATTTGTAAGTAGACTGGCAAAAGATAAAAATGACGGTGCATTTTAATTTTATTCCTATACCCAGGCAGGCGACGGCAATCCGCGATTATTTCTTCCACATCCAATAGCTTTCAGTGGGTTTGAAAACGAGCCCCCCCCCTCTTCCTCCGTCGGCCAATCATAGAAATTGTATTCAAAAATGATGGTTAGAAATGAAGGTATTAGTTTATAGAGGATTCTATGACAAAGCATCGCGATCGTTCAGCGGTTCAGAGAGAAAGAAAACACGAGGGAAAAAAAAAACCGCGCAAATATGTAAAACACAAAAGCGTTCAACTTTAATGGAGCACAAATTACAACATGGAGAAAAGTTTACTAAAGAAAATTTCCAAAAATAGAAAGGAAAATAGGTGGGCCAATAATGATAATTTCGTGAAATTCGATCATTAATGTGATGCATGCCATTTCGTTGGAAGCTGTTTCGTCACCGATTTTCAATCCATTCCTCAAACACCGCATCCATCGGGTCCAAAACGTTGGATCTGTTTCACTGGTGGGTCGACTCTTTTGCTAATGTGGAAGTTAAAATGCTTTCTTGAACAGTTTTCTTTTGCTATTTAATTCTGACCCAAAATCCTTATTAAAGTTAAAGATGAACGTATTCATGCCTTAACTCTTACACGAATACAATAATTTGCCTTTAAAAGCTCGCGACTTGACGGATGCCGCTTTTTTTTAATGGTTCGTCTCACATTTTACCACTTTTATTGCAGCCATATTATATACTGCTGTCATTCAGCTTCAGTTTATCGAGCAAGATTTTATTTCACTTGATAAGTTTTCCCATACACTCAGAATCCAAATATTAGATTTTGAATGCTTTTTTTTAACAAAGAAAATTTAAATAAATATCAAGGCTCTTAAATGCTACATGTAATTTAGACTATAAAATATATTTATTATGTCAATGAGAAAGAAAAAAAAAAGATTTTTATAAAATGTGTTTACATTAAAATTTTTTTATTCAAATCAGAAACAAAAATTGTCACTTGAATACTATTAATGATTACTATTTTTTTTAAAAAAGGGTTAAAAACAATTTTTATACAAGGATTTTTGTTTGGAAGGAAAAAGAAAAAACTTGGAACATTAATTTCACTCCCTCCCAGAGGATCGCAGAAGCTTTTTTCAACAGCGCAGTAAATCCCTTTAGGTGCTGAAGAGTACATGCACCAAATTTCTTTGAACCGATTCAAAGGATGCGAGACCGAGTACCGTTCAAACACCACACGCTGGCAAGTAAACAAACGGATTTTTAATTGTGGTATAAAGTAACTGCAAAATTGAATGAAGAATGAATGAATTAATAATATTTCAAGTCCGAGGCCAAAAAGATGGCACATTTATTGCCGTCCACCTATAAATGTCCTATTTCATGACCAGCTTCGAAGAGTTGATATTTCCTCCAAACGCCGTAAGTCATGATGACATAACGTGATTTTAGAGATAAAAATCAATCATTATTACTGTTCCGAGATAAGAATGTGCTGGCGCTGAAATGAAGACTACCGTCATATCTCACTAATTCCTTCGAAAAGACTAGATGTTTCAGTGGCTCATTTCAAACCCCGACGATCAGTCGAATGATTATCAATCGTATTTATTCCATCTTGCAAGTTTAGAGAATTTCGGCAACCCATCATCAGAAACGGCCCGCCAGCGTATGAACCGCGCAAACCGACGCCTTTCCCGAGTCTGCCGGCTTGTGAGATGCGACATCGATCGGAATCGGGTCAAAAGCATTGAAATGTCAACTGACTGTTTGAATACGCTGATGGAATTTTCTAGTGCATCGTAAAATAGAGAACTGAAAAATATCGTTTTCAGGGGGGGGGGGATGGTCGCCCACGGAACAACGCCATCCAGTCCACGGTTCAACACGCTGAGATCTCTCAAGGAGAGGAGGGATGCAGAACGACGATTTACGCTGAGGTGAGTTGATGAGAAGGGTGGAAGGTAGGGGGGAGGTAAGTCTGAAAGAACAACAGGTTAGGGCGCAACAGCCGTGGCAGGGGCAGGCGATCCTGCATCACTCTTTAACCCCGAGAGGGGAGCGTAACCGGTTTGCAATCGTCTGCGGAGATCTGCCCAGAAACAGCAGATGAGAATGCAGCTCGTGAGCTTCAGGGCGCACGAAAAGGAGATTTTTTTCCCTTTCTTCCCCCCCCTCTCCTGCCGAAGTTTGTTCGCGAGCTTTGTTCTTTTCGTTATTGTATAGTTTTTGCATCCTGTCCAAAAGAAGCCCGGCCAGTCTCGTCGGCACTCCCCAATGAGCTTTTGACGCTCGTGAACAGAAAACGATACCCCAGATAAGAGCATTTCCAAACCAGCAACGGACCCATACACGAAGAATTGCGCTGACCGTTCAATTTTGCATTGTAAATCACCGAATGCAAGAGGCGCACGAACAGAATGAGACTCGCCTAATGAATGCTGCTGAGCGAAGGACGCACACAATTGGCAGAAATATTTGTATCTCGGCGTAACGTGAACCTGTTTACCTCTTTTTTCTTTCTTTCTTTCTTTCTTTTTTTTTTTTTTTTTTTTTTTTGATAAAGTGAAAAGACTTGAGAAAAAAATGATGTAACATAAAATTAATTTTATTTTTGAGAAATTTGAAGAGTATGATTTTGTTTAGTTGTGCTTTATTAAATAATTTCAATTCAATACTTATGTTTAATGCCTATTTCAAAATTGATGTAGGCTTTAAATAATCAAATGTATCCAGTACAAATACCACGAAGACCCTGGTTGAAACATGACCCCTTGGAGCAAATTCAAATGCCATATCTTCCCTTTTAAAACAAAGTTAAATTGTCACTAGGGTCGTTAATTTTGCAGCTTAAGCAAAAGAATATTTTACATTATAAATTAGAACTGAAAGGCAGTTCCGCACCCTTTTAAAGTCAAAGATACAAAGTGATTTTGTTAAGGGATGAAGCAATTCCTTGCAAATGAAAGAACAAATATTGGTAAGAATTTTTCGATTTCGTTTCTTAGCTTCAATAATTCATTACAAAAAATCCGCTCAACATCAGTGCGTGCAGACTGAGAGCAATCATCCTGAGTGGATTCCGCAGGCCCCCAAAACCAGCGATTGACAACAATCGGCGGGAATGTTCTCGCTTCGGTAGAATGTTGTTCAAGACTCGGCCGAGTCTATGCGCTGTCCGGTGCAAGATCCACTCATATTACAGCGTTCAAACGTACCGAAAGCGACAGACTTTCAAGTGAAATTTACAATTATCTAAGCATTGCATCCCCTCCCCCCCCACATCACATACGCGATGAACTGAAGACAAGCTGAATGAAATGCTGGTTTCAAATATTTTAGCGCCTGAGTTCAAGACTCGTAGAGGAAAGAAACATTAATTACAGAAAATTTCAAACGGCAATATCAATTCTCTTTTATTGGAATGTGATTTCCATCGTGAAACATTTTCGGTATAAATAGGTTGATCGATAACCATAATTAGAGACCGGTAAGCGTTGATTTGAAGAAATGCGCGCTCTGGGCAGGCAATAGGCCCAATGTATGGCTGCATTTCCATTGCACAAAGTGAAAGGGATTGTGTGGTACAGTATATAAAGCAACTTCATCCTCGGCCCTTACCCTTTCTGAAGAGGTCAGTGCTGAATATCTGCAGACATGCAGGGAACGAAATGTTTGGCTAATTACACCATTCCCGAACTATAACGTTGGAAAGCCCCGTCTGGAGCCGCCTCACATTTCCCCAAGTGTGGGGCCTTCCATTTGATACATCAATCCTGTCAGTTTACGTTTCTGAGACCCCAGGAGGAGAAACAGGCTCAGGAGGTGTCTGAAATCGAAAAGATACCCATTCAAAACGCAGACTGAGCCCGACCAGAAAGAGACCCCCCCCCCCCAATGTCAGATTCCTTTCGTCATGCTGGAATACTGTCCTCGCACAAAACGCCGAAGGAGCTGTGCAGAAAACTCCAGATATTTTACTTTCTGTCGATTGTTTCCACTTTTCTTCTCAGTCTATCGAGTGTCGCAGATTTTTGAGCTAAATGTACCGCGTCAATCGCATTTGATTTCAACTACAGAGATCACATTCCGAAAAAGAAAGCAGATGTTGCCATTTGAAATTTTCGAAATTCTATCAGTTCTAAGTGATATGACTCCAGGGCAGATACATCTAAACACTTTAAATCGAAACTTCATTCAGTTTCTGTAAATGATATGATAACTTAAAGGTTCATATATTGGGCTAGTTTTCTTTCTATGATTTATGTTTGCATACACGCACTTTTATACGAAATTATGGAGGAATTGGTCGAACATCTGACTATGGTTTAGATGCAGATCTAATATAGGTGTTTTCAGTAGAATTCGATTTCCTTTTCCAATCCATGAGCCAGGGGAGCAATGACCAGTGCGGATGGAGATTCTGTGTTGACACTCTTGGCAAAAACACGAATCCATAATTTGGGACATGGGAATAAATACCGTTAAAGCAGGTATTACATAAAGATGGAGACAGCAGACTTAATGTGTTAATGAGTACTACAGATTGCCAAGGGGGGGGAAATATTGACATTCACTAGGAACCCAAAGCCACACGTTTTTAATAATTCTTTCTTTTTCTCGCATTACAAATATGAAAATATCACTTCGAAAATAATCTCGCTGAAGGTCTTGGATAGCATTAATTTTTTTTGTTAATATTTTCCAAAATTATAAATGCCACCAAATATCATAATATTGGAAATCTCTTTGCTTCATAAACTAAGCGAATGAGTAATAGCAAAAATTTGTTATGGCTGGAATGATTGAGAAACATTTACAAAGCGTTTCGTCTCCATATCAAACTTCTTTTATTATTAAATGCACCATTTATTTCGAAGGAAGATGCTCCTTCACAAATTCTGAGATATCCTGTTTATGAAAAAGGAATTCCTTTAGAGTAGACATTTTATTTATGGTCGGGTAGAATTCAATTCTTGAAAAAATGGCAAAGCTTTGCGGTCAGAATTGACTAAAGAAAAAAAAAGTGCTCAGCGATTGATTTTAAAAATGGCCTGAATTCTATATTTCCATAGACGAAAGTGATGGAGTCACGTAGTTGCATTTATTTCATGTTCCGAATTTAACCTAACGCAATTTGTTTTCCGCAAAAAAAGGGGAGGGGGAGGACAGTTATTCAACTTCTTATTCAATGCAATGATACAGATAAGACAAACTGTTTAATGCGTTGGCGCTCTACAGGCCGGATCTCATGACCAGAGAATCGACGAGCGGCAGACGTGCATTCCGAAGGATGGGAACGAGCATCGCCGAGTGACATTTTTGAAATGATCGAAATTTTAATGAAATAAAAAGTAAGAGAAATTTCGAAGCTCTTTCATGACAACTTCAAAAGACACTGTAGTATAAAAAATATTTTTACATCATCTTAAAATTTTAAAAATATACATTTTCAAATCGCATAAAATTTTATGTGTTATAAATGGAGCTTTGAATCAAATTTTTTTAAAAAATATATTCAAGCCTATATTTCCAATTATTCATAACACACAAAATAAAAAAATAATTTAATCTGCACGAGCAAGCAAGGGGGAAAAGTCAGTTTCTATCAAGGAGTTGCTATCACGTTCACAAAAGCTCACATTAAAAGATGAATTCTCACTTTAAACTAAATCTAATTTTTAGAGCGTGCCCGTAAAATAATAAAGTATGATCTTTTTTTGATTGAAAAATAAATGAAATAAAAAAGCTTTTGTTAACTATTAAAATATGCATATAATTAAATCAACAATTCTGTAGCATTTAGGGCAAACATGGATTACATTCAGTTTCAGGATATCCATTCTTAACGGGACCCGACCCTTTGTGTCACGCATTCTGCGGGTTACTCGCGATCGGCGGGTGAGTTTCAACGGAAACCGAAAGCAGTGTCCTGACGAAAGAAAGAAAATTATTTTATGCGGTGTTGGAGCGAGTCAATGTTTCGATCAACGGATAATGGATTTTATATTTTATAGATCCTCAACCCCATAGATCATATTTCGCAAAACATTTTTGAGACGTTAACATTTTGAGAGAAGAAGAAAAAACCCAGTCCACTTTATTGCGAATAAAACTGAGTGAGTTGTGCAAATATGAACAATGCTGTCCTGGGGCAGCGCGCGATCTCGGACCACTCCATCGGCCGGCTCAAAGGAAGGGGGCGCCAATCAGCGTCCGTGGTTTCCTCTCAGTTGACTAGCCGAAAATTATGAAGATGTCGTCTTCCGAAAATAAGGATATTCAAAATTTAATAACTCGGCCAGATTTAATCCAATAAAATAGAAACTTTTTTTAAAATTTAAAAGTTGGTGTGCCGAGAATGTTTTACTAAATATACGATTTTGAATTAAAACAAGAGGATCATATAAAATTTATAGCTTTTTCGGAAGCAAATGTATCGACTAAAATAAAATAAAATGTTATTTTTTTACTTATTCGAAAGTTAAATAAATCGCTAAGAAATCCTTTCCAATGAATTGAAAAAAAAGTTTTAAAAAATGTATATTATTCACATATGCTCCCATCATTTTAAGTGAAGAAATCCTGACGAATGTAAAAGTTGAAATAATCACCAAAATACGAGTATTTGCAATACAGCCGTGCAAATCACAGCCACAAACTGAATAACCGAGAGTGGGGAGGACCTTCACCCTCACCTAGAAACGTTTTCACAGTTCGACAGCAAATGCCCTTCTGGGTGGGGAAAAATAGCTAAACGATTAAATCCTTCTTGCCGATAAAATACACAGATGGAGAAAGAAAGAAGAAAAACAGAACAGCGCGCACCCCCCTCCAAAAAGGATTCACTTTTAGTTTCCTTTCAAGCAGGCCACGAGGAGGAAGGGAAGGAGAGAAGGAGGGAGGTGGACTACCTGTCGGTCACATCCGCTTCTGCATCCGTCTTTGCTGCCTTCCCCCCCCCCGACTCGCAAGGACTCGACTCAACTCCCCCAACTTCTCGTCTGCCCAGGTAAGCAACCTCGTGCGCCATGGGATTGCTCCGGCCTTTCCCCTCTTTCCTTTCGAGACCTTGTTCTCGGCCGGGGATTAAAATTACTTAGAGGTTGCAAAGAGACAAAACATCGATTCTATTTATTGCGTATAACTGAAGGGCAACTAAACGCGGAAATACGTGAAGAGAATCATTTTCAGAGCATATGATTAATCTGCCGTTAAAAAAGTATCTATTCTTTGACAATGAAAAAAGGCGAATGCCTCAAAAATATCGAACGAGCACTATACATTTATTAACCGATTTAAAATCGGTCCTTTTTTCATGGCCATATTTCCAATGTTCCACCGATGCTCTTTTATAAGAAGAAAGTATTTTTTACACTCACAAACAGCATCAAAATTAATAAAACTATTTCTCCGACACCACTCCTGATTCATGAAAACAAGATGAATTGAACAAAATGCCACCATGAAATGAAATATCCGAGTAGCGCTTCCTCCGTTTTATATGCGATTTGTTCGGGAAATATTTTTCGAAAGACGAACGGAAATGTGGCCGGACGTGACAGTTAGATGATGTCAGGGGGACGCGCGGTCACCTAATTGGGATTCGAGCGGAGGGAGGGAGGTCAGTCTCCCTCAATCGCCTTTCCCTTTCCTCGAAGGTACTGACAGGTGACGGAAAAACTACTATCGCCATCACAGAAAACTTGCTTTCATTTGGTTCTATCGATTCACTCATTAATGACCGCATTTAATAGCGATGCATTTAAAACAACTGCAGCATTCTTTCTTTCATCCCCCCCCCCCAATTTTCCGAATGAGAGGAGGGTCATGCATTATACGACATCACTACAAAGTGCTACCCTTAACTCATCAAAAAATCGAAGCTGTCGGAGAATCTTCCTATTTGCAGTCGAAATTAAATAAAAAAAAGCATTCAGCAAATATATCACGAAACGGAAGAACGTTCACAATATTCTTTTCGTTTTTTATGAATTCTTACTTTTACATTTAATAATACAATTTTAGGCATTCAAATGGTACTGAATACGTTTATAGTCTCATCTATTTGTTTACTGCGGTTTGTATGTTTTAAGGCACAAATTCAAATGAGCGTCAAAAGAAAAATGCAAAAATACAGCGTTTCCGCATATTCATTGATTTTACAGCATAAACATTTTTAATATACAAATAACTACTATTAAACAATAATAAAATAACTACTTTAAAAAAGGATTAAATAGTCATTAAAATAATCATTACTTAAAACGCAAATAACACTTATTTTTAATTCATTATACGTTTCTTTTGCCTCAATGAAATAATATCCTATTCGTTTGTGACTATTGATGGTAAATGTTGCAAAAAACTACAAATGAATTACACCACAGCCAATTGATACGACTCAAACACGCCTGCTTTTTCTAGAAGTGGTTTTTTACTCAGTCCGAAATAAGATTTGTGTGTATGTGGGTCGAAACAGATCATTTAAAAACTCTCAATCGAAAGTATGAGCCAAAAAGCAAGTTTGCGAAACAAGATAAATGCATTCGCACAACCACAACAGATTCCAGATGCATTCGAGTACACCCGGGCATTCAACCTTACGGTTTGCATATCTGTTGCGCAACCGCAACTGTATCTGTGCGAGAGACAAGATCGTTCACTTACCTCATTGCCACATTGCTCCCATCGATGACGATGTGTCGCAGATTGGATGGATCCTCCCCGTCAGCTCTGCCGGACACCCCGCCATCAAAATGGTCAGCTGCATCATCGGTCCTTTCGGATGTCCCGGATGGAGACTGATTTCGAAAGGTCGCGGACGCTCCGAGACGGATGAGTTCGGCCAACAGTTCGTTCTGGCTGGGCTGTGGTCCCAGCTTCCGCAGGGCAGTCTGCACCTGCTTCTCGGTGTACCCCAGCTTCAGGGCGAATTCGACTCGTCCAGTGTAATTCGGATCGGCCATGACGGCCTCTACGGGATCCCGGGTGACATACTCGGCGAATTCGGCGCCCAGAGTGTCCGACACAGTGCGGCTGACATCGTCGTGGTGAGGGTCGTAGGACTCGCCGCCCCCTCCTGGTTGCTCACTCTGTGGAGTGCCAGCGGGATCGGCAACTTCGCAGTCGGAGTCGTAGCTCGAGTCTTCGGATTCGAGATTTCTGCCCTGCCGAAACACCTGTAAGCACAAGGCGAAATTTCAGTGCATCGGAGCAACAGTGACTTACCCAACTGACGAGGAAGAAAGTACTCTCTCTACAGTGACCGAACTGCGCATTGCAGAGGACTCTTTTGATTCTGAGGCGGTGAGTGGTCAAACGACACTTCTGCACAGGCCGGTCGCCGCTTCACACTGTCGCTGCAGCAGGCCGACAGAGTAATAAAAAGTGAACAGACCAAGTGGAGCATCCATTGCGTTGTATTTTTCTTCGCGAAAAAAACGGGCAAAAATCGTAATTGAATCGAGTTCGATCAGCATAACGGATCCAACTGTGAAGTGTTTGGGAGCATTTAAAGAGGGTGGACTACCAATCAGAAAACCAGGTCTCAACATCAGTCTCGTGCTCGAATTCCAATCCAGGAGAAAATGCGAAAGACGCACATTACACCAACCTGCTTCGAAATGCCTTGAGCATCTCTAGTTCGTAAAAGAGCACAAGGACAGTAGATGACAGGGCAAGAGTAAACGGCGTCCGGTGAATTCCGCTTTCCATGACACCATGCGGACATGAAGAAAACAGCTCGGAAATATTGACCAACACTGATTTCTACAACACTTTAAGCTGCTGGGGGCTATGTCGACGGTTTTAATGGCAGCATTGCATGGACCCTTACCTTACCGCGGACAATGCCCGAGTGTCCCAGGGTTTTCAAGTGTTACTATAAATCCTGTTCTATTAATGGGGATGGATACTTGCTTTCAGGAGAGTGCTCCCATCTCATAAAGTTGGAATTTTGCGCAGATATTCGAAGAGAATGATAGACTTTATCCGGCTTAGTGGGCCCGCCAATCCCAGTTAGCTTGAGATCCCCAAGAATCAGTGGGGTGAGATTAAATGAGTCGTCAGACAGCTGGATTCAGTGCCCTCAAATCTCAAGGAATTAAAAAAATGAGTAAAAAGTGAATTAAATTCTTCATACATTTCACAAATATCGCAGAGTTCGTTAGCTCATCTATTCATGAGACGAATCCATGAAGTATTAAGGACAAAAGATGGTATTGAGGTGCAGTCGTAATCATTGGGTCACTGAGCGTAACTCCGAAATTTTAACTGCACACTCCAACGCTCGTAGCGATGCGGCGGGGAAGGGAGAGATGTTGAAATTATTATTTTGACATGCGTACACATGCGAGTCACCAGATGAAGCGCAAAGCAGTGAACGGGGAGAAAGGCGATCAACAAGCAAAAGGTGTTTTGAGTTCTAAATCACGCCCAAACTGCCGTCCATGTTTTTATGCTGTCAGAACAAATGAGGGCGAACTAACGGAGCCCTCTGCATCAGTTTCGTCAAATATGGACAGTTTAGTTTTATGCCTTACAAAAATTAGGAGGCCAGACAAAATGTAAGTTATAGCTGGAAAAAGAATATGAATTGTTTCATTCCTCTATAAGGCACTGCCAGTTTTCATCATTCTAATTCTAGAATACTGAGTGTTCAAATTAGAGAATTGTTTTGATATTTGCTCCCAGCCAATCGTTTCATTATTTTGTTGCGCCGCGAATGTGAGCAGAAATTGAAATTCTTTGAACTTGGATGCAATTCCGAGGAAAACTTCCAAGACAAGTGAACTCGAATGAATTGGGGAAGTCAATGATGAAGATCATAAGCACGCCGAGAAAAGGGTGGCACTCCCTTGTGCATAACAGAGGTATGATTTCTCAGATTTTCAGTCGAGGCCAGTATCTTTATTAAATGCGCCTTTGAAAAAGTGTAAGTATCAAATATACCTTGAGTAAACAGGTGTTAATTTCAGTATATAATGTAAGGATGCAACCAACCCTGTTGCAATAAAAAACCGTCATTGATGACATATCAACGTGCAGGGAATCAGTTCAAACGCAGAATGTAGTTCGTTCTTCACCTATATTTATTTATAGTTTTATATAATATATATATAATAATTTAAAAAAAAGCTACTATTGCAGTTCTCTGAAATGTTAGATTTCTCATCCAGGGATGAGTGAAAGAAACTTCAGTAAAAAGATGGCTTACTTCTCTTGACTGCGTTCCGACCTGGCTGATCACTCCCATCTCCCCCGTGCTCTCGGAGGGTTTCCCCCTGCTCTTGGCCAGCACGATGTCCTGCGCCTTCTGATCGAGGAATCGCTGGGCGGCCAGGATGCAGCGCTCTTGTCCACTGATCAGCACCTGATTCTCGGGCACCTCGAACCGGACCACCGCACTGGACTCGCGTTCCACCTCGTCGCGCATTGGGACCAACTGCTGGAAGATGTCCGGCACGTACTGGCAGCGTCGCTCACAGCGGGAGGCACCGTCCGAACAAGCCGCCAGCAGGTAATCCTGCAGGACGCGAAATGAGGAATTCATGAGAGACGTTAAAAAAAAAAGGTAGGCACAAGATGTCAGACTAACTAGTGTACACAGAATGCAGAATTTGAAAATAATCACAAATAAAAAACAACTGACAAGCGCTTTTACTAGCGGCCAGTTTCGTGCACAAGAAGCAGAATTTGGAGTACAATGTAAAAATCCACTTTTTTTTACCGACCTCCCGGATAGTGCTTCATTCAGCAGTAGAGGCTCGTTCCTCATTTTCCCAAATCAAATAAATGGTTTAATTTCTCCCTTTCCCCTTTGCGCATAGCACTCCTTACAGAATTTAATGTTGTAAACAGTACCAAGCATCGCAATCACTTTCAATTCTTAAAATTCCTTTCAAAGGAAGGCCGAAACAGCAAAGAGTACATCGTTTCACAGAAATCGAGAGAGTGCGTGGCAGCCCGCCCGAATACAGTTGGACGGTGCTGTGGATAAGAAGTCACATCGAACGAGTTTAGATCTTTCCGTAGTAAGACAGCAGAAAGCACACGCCAGGGCAGGAAATGATTGCTTCTCACAGCCCGAAGTCGATAAGACTCTTGTTCCATTTGCTCGCAAAAGTTTTACTCCCCCTGCCTCCGCCACAGCGATTCACTCGTTTGCTTTCAGGCAATGTTAAGGCATAACTTGAAAGCCACCAGTAAAAACGATGTCTAAAGAATCTTTTAGACTAAAAGAGAAGCTTAAAAAATGTAGAAAAATTGAATTAATAATTTCCTTAATAAAATGAAAAATTGAATTAATAATTTCATTAAAAAATGTAGAAAAATTGAATTAATAATTTCATTAAAAAATGTAGAAAAATTGAATTAATAATTTTATTAAAAAATGTAGAAAAATTGGATTAATAATAACATCATTGCTTAATTTTCCGACTGAACTAATAAAAAAATTCATAAAAATAAAATCGGTATAGTTATGATTGTTATTTTTTTTTATAGCGGTGAGAATTTTTTTCGGAAAACATTTATTCGAAATGTCAATGCGCGCGCGCGTTTGTGTGTGTGTGTGTGTGGGGGGGGTGTATTGGAAATTTTGCTTGCAAGGGTTTTGCTTTTCCTCCCTCCGTTTCGGCGACTGACTTACGACTGTTTTTAGGTATTTGTTGAATCAATAAAGCAAATGAAAATCTGGTAAAAGAATATGCAATAGCATAAATCAGAAATTAAAATGATAGTGAAAGAGTATTTTAAAGTTACTATTATTTTTATTGCATCAAATTTACCTAAAGAGTGAATAACCATCGAAATAATATTATGCACAAATGATGCTGAAATCAGTAAAATTTTGAATTTCACTAAAAAAAAAATTAGAGAATATAAAATTCATATTATATGGATATTATTCGCAACGCAACCACTTCTCTCAAATGGCGATATTTTGGCAAATTTCTACTCAACTGAATATGTAAAGAATTTTTGCCATTTCAAAAGCAGACAGTACTCTTCTCCTGCTTCCGAGAGTGAGTATGCAAAATTCGGTTGAAATCGGTGCAGTCCTTCCGGAGGAAATGCGAAACGTGCCTGGCAAGACAGCTTTTATTTACATTAAAATTAAGAGAAATAAATGGATTAAAATAATGTGGCATGACAAGAAGCGTCGACACCAATGGTAGAAGAAACGCTCTTTCAATGCGCCTCCCCCCCCCCTGGTGGTCGCTTTGAAAAATCGCCGCCCGCGCACTGAAGCGATGGAAATGCGCGAGAAGGAAGATGACCCCACAGGTAACAAGAACAGCAACGGCTCGTCGAACGGAGTTGAAGAATTTTTCGAGTAAGTGATCTTATTAGAAATCGACCTACTGATCACGATTCACCATCCCCCCCCCAGATATATTAGGGTATCCCGTTATTTACTGAATAAAATAATAAAAGTGTTCTAAATACATTTTATTTCAGAATTCATCAGCTCTTCTTAAAATCACGTTTTATTTGAACGATTCTCTTAACTGCCTTAAAGGGTAATATTTAAGCATCTAAAAATATGACAATGATCTCAACCAACATTCGCCTTATGGCCCTTCAAAGATTACAAAAATACGTTTTTTTTTCTAAGGGAATTTCAGAGCCGATTAAAAAGTGCCGTGTCATTAACGCGCCAATTTATTGGAAACGATCGACGAATCACCTCCATTCAAGAATTTGTGCTCATTGCGAAAATTATTAATCAGCTGGAATATTTTGATTTGTTGCACTTATTGAACAGCGTAAGTATAACAAAAATGTGATAAAAAAATTCCACATCTATGCGAGATTTTTTTTAGCAAATCTCTCACAGTATTTGGTTGATTAATTTTAAACTTTATTTTTGTCCTCATTCGTTCAACTAAAATGGAATTTCGATACTCGTCTGTTTTCAGAGTTGATCATGTTTCGCAATCAATAATGAAGAGGGGAGCGCACAAAAAATAAAAAAAAATCCCGATTTATGAAATGTTTATTCAAAAATAAGTCGCTACGAGCCTTCGACGCACAAAGCATTTGAATCAATCTCAAAAGCAAGCAAGAAAGAAAAAAATCACAAGCCGTAAACGATGCCCGATAGAAACGGGGGAAACCGCTGAAGGCTGTTGACAAGGTCGGCAACATACACTTATGACGACATAATAAAAACTACGTCACCATCCAAAGAGCATGACGTCAGAGGTCATTACACAAAGCAAAGCAAGAACTAGAACACACGGGCAATATTTCGGGAAGCATCTTCTATGGCTATTTTTACATTCTCATTTTAATCCATTGTAACTTTTTCGAAACAGGGTTTCACGCTCAGAGAACATTTTGAAACTGGGATCCAACTACAAGTATCTATTCAAGGGCACTGTTTTCAACGAATGCGCGATTATTAACCGATGCCGAATGCATCAGAGAACAAAGAGAGGAAAACAAAAGGCTTAACTAACTTTTATTTTAAAAAAAAAATACTCAAAATTAAATATTAGCTTAGCAAAAAGCGGATATATTTTTAAGAAATCGGAAGGTTTGCAGAAATGGAACATTAACTTTTAGAATGCGAAATGCATTTTGTTCGCATGTAAACTTGCCTACAAATAAAAATTAACTTAACCTTAAAAGATACATCAATTTTTTCAATAAACTTTTAAATAATATTTTTGATTAAAAAAAACCTTTTAAATACCCAGAAACCTATCAGTAGATCGATTAGACTTCCAAATAAAATAAAATAAATAAATGACCGATTTTCTTTTCTTTTTTTCAATCTTTAATTTGAATCTTTATTTGGCAATTTAAACAGAAGAATTTTATTTCATTTTTTTAAGTAAGAAAACTAACTTCCTACATTTATCTAAAAATAATCATAACCACGTTTAAAAAGTTTATCGATTTTGTGGAAAGTATACGATAATCAATAAACTTCCAAAAATATTTATCCCACAAAATTGTTTAAAAAAATTGAAGACGTTCTAAATTGAAATTATGAATTAAAACCCTTGTTTTATTTTAATTTTACAACATACTCTAGATTTAATTCACAAATATATTTTTCTTAACATCGCCATTCGACCTGCCAACCAAAGTATTCGACATTTTCTGTGCATCTAACACAAGTAAGCGAGTTCACAACATTTCATGTATTTGTAAATAAAAAATACGCAGAGCGAGGAGGATATAAAAATGTAACGAAATATCCCCTTTTCCTTTTTTGGATGCTTATTTATGAGGAAATAAGTACTTAAGATTTTACCATTTTATCTTCAGACAATTTTTTTTTAAATAAAATTTAGTTAAGATTCGTTTTTTCCCTCTATTCTTTGATGATTTTTTCCCCGTCTTCCCTTTTTCTGTGAGAGATAAATCTTTTGATATCAACTATCTTAAAGCAGCCGCAGAACAGAATTTCGTAGGGAAAGGTGTCGTTCTCGCCATCCGACCCTATTTTTCAAAACCCTTTCCAAACTGTTCTCAGTTGCTCTAAAAAGGAACGTTAACCCAAACCGCCCCCTCCCCGGCTGCTCTTTTCGGCAAACGAGGAAGAGCACTCTCTCCAATTCGACGTATTTCAAAATAATTAGTTCATGTGCAGTTTCAACGACCACAAAAGACTGCAATATTGAGTTTAAAAATTTTTTGATGAAGAATGTTAATTAATGGATTTGAAAACTCGATCATGAAAATGGATGGGGGGGGGGAGAGGGCGTTTCATTTTTCTTTTATTCCTTAAATAACAATAAATTTCCCGTAATAATTGCAAAAATCAAACTCCGACTTAATCGTTACCCAGAAAGCGCGGAAAATCTTTCGTAGATTTTTTTGTTTGTATTTGTTTTAATTCGCATTTGATCATACCAATTCATTTCAAGTGAAAATTATGACAACTAGTAGGCCAAAAGTAAAAATATTGCAAATGAAAGTATTTAGCTCGTTTTAACAAAATGCGAAGTGAAAACCCGTTGCAAAAATGCAGCATAGAATGTTTTCGGTTTTGTAACGCCTATTTTTTACAGTTTTTTTTTTAAATCAATTTTAAATGTGTGTGTGCCTGTTTTAAATTTTAATATTTATTTCTGTATTTAAACATATTCTTCTATTATAAAACCAATTATGTCTTTTTGAAACTGACAAAAACATAAGGAAGAGAGAAAACAACCTACCATGAACCAAAAAAATTAAGTCGTTTTTATACGATTAATAATAAATATTTGTGATTTTTTCCAACATTTTTTATATTAATAAATTACGTCTTGATGAATGCAAAATTTCTGGAAATATCCACATAAACATAGAAACGTGGCCCGACCACAAAGTGTTTGTGAAAGACGTTTATAAGACACAGCCGCGACGGAAAGTGTGATTTCCACGGACGCTGCCCCCCCCCCCCCCAATCTAGAGCATTTCGCACTCTGCCTCGCGGAGCTGACAGCGCAAAGCGTGCCCGGATGGACGTCGTCTCGAGACGGACGCGAAATCGGCAGCGGGACAAGGTGATGCCCTAATCGAGGGTTTTTTTTTTTTTTTTGATAACATTTTTTTAAAGAAAAAAAAAAAAACGGGGTTTGGAAATAGCCAGACTATAATAAAAATTGTCTTATCGCTCCTGAATTTTGAAATAAAAAAAGGCCTTTCTGAAGGTTTTGCTTTTCGAAAATTAAATAAACACGTGCCTTTTAAATTATGAACACTTTTTTTTGCTTTACTTTTACAAAATGGCAGAAAACGTGATTCTATATACTTTGCAAAGGAATGAAGATGACTTTCATCAATGAGGGAATCACATTCACGAAGTTAAAGAGACGCCGCAGCTGGAAGCCAAATGAAAATTAAAAAAATGCCAGGGGGATGCGCTTTTCTGAAGTCCGAGCTGGAACAACCGATCGCATTCCCTCGAAGAATGTAACCACTCTCGACAGATGAATCTTACTTAATAAACTGGCTTAAAGTTCTCATTCCAAATTAAAAAAGAAAAGAGCATACATATGTAACAGCAATAACAGAGGTAAAATCGCGTGATTCTGCGATTCGATGAAGCAACGATACCATTTTGAATTTTAATACAAATAACTACAATAATTTTTTTAATACAATAATTTTAATACAAATAACTGTTGCGACTTGTGCACAGTATTCATTTTTCAAGAACTATTGAAAACTTTAAAAACGCTTTCATTCACACAAAACTGATAGCACTGAAAAGCTACATTTTAAAAACCTTTAGGGCAGCATCAAAAATAATTTCTGATCGATATTTTTCACAGAAAATAGCAGGCATTTTCAATCCTTCGTTTATTCGTCAGTATTCAATACTGATTGAACCCTCTCGTCACTTTCTCCTCTCGAAACTCCCGTTCAAACGAAAGGCCCAAATGTGCCCCCCCCCATCCCCGCGAAGTAATGGGGATGACGGCAGGCAAAGAGAGCATTCGTTATTCGCGCATACATTGAAATTAGTTTTACATACGCTTCTTTCACAATATACTTAAATTCTTATATATATATATATATATAT
>JAOUZG010020842.1:5782291-5795086 GCA_026289955.1 Argiope argentata
TATATATATATATATATATATATATATATATATATATATATATATATATATAACAACAACAGGGATTGGAAATTTATATCTATCCTGCGCCGCATTAGTTCGGATGTTTGAATCTGATTCCACGTTCCTTTGACGGACTCGTAAAGACTGGCCAGTGTGTTCCACGACACCTTTGAGGCTTTGTAATAATAATAATAATAGTAATGAAACAAGACAACGAATGCATCACATCACAGGAGGAATCTGTGAGAAGTCTTTACTCAGGCGCTGAGCATCTAATGAAAGAATTTTCTACGCAAAGTTTGTTCCTAAAGTAAGAATAACAATAAGAGTTACTCATTCATTTCATATCTTCTTTGAAAGTGGAAATAAAGCAACAAGGGTGAAAAAAGAAATAGACTAAGAGTTTTACATTGCAGTAAGTCAGAACATATCATGTTTAAGTAACTTGCACTACTTACCGAAGCATATTCTAGGTAAATGAAGACAATTTATATCATGTGAAAGTTTAAAAAATGAATAAATTTATACCAATTTTTGTAAAAATGTATTTTTACACCAGGTTTTGTATTTTTGTAATACTGGTTTCGACGTTTATACTACAGAATTATAGATAAAAAAAGTTGAAATGGCAAGCTATTAAGATACTAAAAACAAAATTAACATTGTCTCAAAAGGTTACTCAAAAATTCTTTCATTAGCCATCGAAGGAAAAAAAAAATTGTGTCAAGTCGGGACTCGATTTCATTTGCAATGTACTTCTTGGGTCAGTTTTTCTACCCTCAATGCAAATTTTGAAACACGATATAGAACTAGATTCTCCATTGGACTACGCGCTGACCTATCGATAGGTTTCATATATGAGGAATCAAACCAGACTTTTGTATTGTTTTCAGCTTGGATCAAAGCAATGCTGGCTGGTTGTCCATGAAGACAAACTGGGTCAGGGCTTATCCTCAATGTAAGTATAATTTTAAGTATAATGTAATAAGTGATGTTTGGCGACCACGTTGTAAAGTGAAGGCGCCTGCTTGTTGCGACAAAAGGCTGTGCAAATCTTCATCGAGATTCTACTCCGCCATGGCAGTACGATGGTCAACGATTCCACTTTTTTTTTCCTTCTTCCCATCATTAAATAACAATGATTGCCATTTCGGTCCATAATATACTCTTTACAGCCCACAAAAATCTTTTCAACTTATCACATAAATTCAAAACTTTTTTTTCTTTTTGCAATGAACAATTGTTTCTGCTTCCAAAATTCGTTCGCGAATTACATTCTGGACACCGAGTCTCGATGGCCGAGAACAATCATCCGTTTGGAGCACGACAATCTTTGGATTTGACTCGGATCAAGTTCATTCGTCACGTGCGGTCTTCCAGATCTGCGTTTTGTTTCATGCACGCATTCAGTAAATAACGGTCCACAAATAGACCTTCTCTGATCCCCGAGTTCCCAGACTGAGGGTGGCGAGCAAATATTGAACGGGCCCCGAAATGCAGGACGGAGTAGAACCTTGTTCAGCAGCGCGCACCCACGAGTTTTCTTCATTTTTCTACTAAGCGGACGCTTCCATTTACAGGCAATCGTATAGTTCGTCCCCTCTGTTTATGGCATCTCAATGCTGACCAGAGTTCTTGAAGGAATCCCCTGTGCTTTGTGGACTCTTTGTAGCCTTCACAGAGAAGCGCTGGTTCCAAAAGCCTCAGCCGATGATTTACAAACTTTGCTAAACACAGCAGTAAAAATTACAAATTATATTAAAACAAGGCTCTTGCTAGCACGTTTGTCTCAAAAGCTCCGTGAAGAAATGGGTAGACATCGTACACCGCTTCTCAATAAGGAGGTACGTTGGTTATCCAAGAGAACACGATTAGTGGTACTACGGAATGAAGTAACAATTTACTTAGAAGTAAATATAGAATATATTGAACATCTACTGTTCATCATTTGTTCTCAAGTTAACATGTTAGGCAGATATTTTTTTCCAAGTTAAACGAACTCAACTTGAATCTGCAAAGTTCAAACGTATCCGACATTTTTGCAGTTCACGATAAAATTCGAGCGTTCATGAAAAAACTTATTTTGCGGGAGAGTTAACACAATTGTTTTGAAACTCTTGAAACCTTTCCTGTAGAAAACCAAGTGCAGTCCAAGACGAACGTGCTCTCTGCAATTTCCACTCATTTATCATTGTAAAGGAATAGCTGACACCTATTTCGGGGAAGAGATGAAAAAGCTCGAAAGGTCGATAAAAAAAGCCCGAAAGCTGAAATGCGTTAGTAAATCCATTTCATGACAAACTACCAACTAATACGTCGACAAAAGCAAGTGAAGAGCTCATTGATTTATCAGATGATACATCACTGAAAAATACTTTCAGTCGCAAGCAATTAACTAAATTCTGGCTCCCGGTGCCTGGGAACTATCCTTGCCTGTTTGATGAAGTCATCCTCCCTCCCCTTCACTACCCCATACCCATGTGAGGTTGGATTTTCGGCTATGGTCGACATTAAAACTAAATACCGAAATAAATTGGACGTATCGAACTCACTGCGATTAAAAGCCACTAAAATTTAAATTGATGCCAAAACTGTGATGACAAAAAAAATAGAAAACAAATACATTTTTTCGATTGAGATAAACTGCTTGTAGGTTATTCAAGTATTAAATAAAAATGTATAAATGTATCTGTTTTTGAACAGCTGTGCTCATTGATATCAGTAACATTTTTTCCATAGTGACTGTTTTTGGAACTACAGTACAACTTAAGTAGTTCCGCAACTCATGACTGAACATTACCAGCATTTATGTCCCCTTTTATCTAAAGCAGCCAATAGGCGAGTCGCAAATTTTTAAGTTTATGTCAGATGGGTCGGAGTCCAGTCAACTTGGGGAATCACTGCTCTAATCGATTACCAATAGTCCAAATTTCAGAAACAAACACGCAAAATACCGAATTTTCGCAATCTCATTCGTTCGAATTTCCTTCGCTTGCTGCATTCAGATTACGAGGCGAGAAGCATTTGCTGAACTTCAGTATTCGAAATCTGTGAGGTCATCTCTTCTCAAATTTGCAAAGGTTAAACTTTCAGAAATTTGTGATTGTGTTTCAACTTTTGCAACAAGAAAACGTAATGTGACGTTTTCAGATAAGTGGCAAGTAGGAATATAGCAAGCTGCGTTCCCACGGGGAAGCAACCACAGATAGAGGAGGAATTTGTAAGATGCGGAGAAAGCAGACACCTGGTATTCAAATTTAAGTACCGCGGTCGAGCTAAAGTGTGTGGGCGACTTGTGAGGTGCTCACTGAACTGGACATGTGTCGGAAACGACGAAGAAAAGAATCAGATGCGTCCCTGACAATAGGTAAAAGACGCCCGCCCTTCAAGCCGGCACAGTGGGGACAGCGGCAGATGGCATTCCATTCTTCTTGAGAAAAAGGCAGCAGACAAGACGGAACCAACACGTCTCCCCGCTAGTCGCTGTTTTGCCATCTTTTGTGATCGGAAAGATAACTTAAGTCGGATGATCCAATGAAAGTTGGGAATTATCTTGATTGGTCATTTGCCACCGAAGGTCGGCCTATGAGACCCAAATAAAAAGGGGAGCCGACTGACGAAGCGACAGCTAGTGATTGGAGCTAGAATTCAGCTTGGAATTATGTGTAAAATTCTCAGGAAAGAATTTGGAGTGGCGTAGACAGCCTCGCCCTGTAGCCGAGCTCACGTGTAGTTCATCGTAACTTTTGAACTTTTCAGCGTCTTAACTGAAGGGTGAAAGCTCATTCGTGCTTTGGCGAGACCTCCCATTAGTTGAACAGCAGTCTTCTGAGCTGCTCTTCCAGCCAGTCCATCACCTTACGTGCCAAGAAACCCCAGCAGGTTAATCGAAAAGCAGAGAATCCCGACCTCGGACTGAATCTTGCGGGAGTTTCCAGAATTCCATCATATCTCTTCACTTCCGAGAGAGACCCCTTTACTTATCTGAAGCACAGCACCTTTCCCTAGTGGAACTCTGAACTGAATTACTTATGTGCTTGTAAAATCATTAATCAAGAAGGTGCACCTGTACGAAATATATATGTACTATAGCTGGAACTAAATAGATTTTTATTTCTCCAAGACCTCAGTTTGTCTTCGGCTCAACTCACCAGTAGCCCCGGCCAAAACGTTACAGTATGTTCCTATCCAAGAAATTAGAATGAGATTGTGTTTTGATTCCAAAATGTTAAAGAAATTTAGAAGCGGCTTAAATCTTTTTGTAATTCGTCTATTAAAATTCTAGAATTGAGAGACGAATGATTCTACTTCATCAACTATTCCAGAATATACGGAATAACCGAAAGACTTACTTACGAGAGAAAAAAAAGCCAGCAGAAAAGTAAGCATTCACTTCAAGCCCGTTCTCCTACCATCATTTACTGGAGTTACTCAGTGCCATGCCTCGAAGTAGGACATAAGCTACAGTGATGAAAAATGGCGCCCAAGTTTAATAAACTCTACGCGACGGGGATCGCTTCCGCCCCTATCCGGAGACAACAGGCGCGACGGTCTGGGAAACGTCAGGAGACGAGAGAGAAGCCTAACCCTCACAAATAGCAATTATTATTGCAATGCAAAAAACAGAGCCCTCGAAACGCGCACGGCTGTGACGTCGACACACGGACCGATGCATGGCTCTTCCACACGAAGCAAAGCGATGGTCGGCACCGCAACTGATCATCTGGTACGAGGGTCCGAAAAGACGGTCTCACGTTCACGGGGTCCGACACCGAACGACCGGTATTGTAAGATCTTGAGCAAATTATTGTAGGTGTGACGCTTGACATGACGAAAAGCGTGCAGCATTGAATTCCAATAAGCCGCCAAATATGTGAGAGAGATCTTTGGTAATGAATATAGAGATAGGGCATCAAATGACAACTAACCCCCCTCTTCCCTCTTATATTCCCCTTTTCAATTTGTTTCATGAAATTAAGGAGTTGGAACTCGCACTTGGCGCGCTTCGTGACAACAAGAGGATAGTGCAAACATGAGGGAGATTAAGCTTTCGCCACAGGGAGTACGAAGCTTTCGCCACGTAATAAAGAGGGGGAAATTTTCAATGCTTACTTTCATTTGACGCGCACAGAACCTGTATTGCCAAAAACCCAACGCAAAGTGTTTCAGCAGACGAGAATATTATTTTTTTCGATGCATTTTAATTTCAAAAATGCGCAGACAATAAAAGATCCACTAAACCATTTTACGAACACATTTCATTTCCTCGCAAATTCCATTCTCATCCAAAACTCATCTTTTTAGCAATTCCGTGCATCTCGTAACATTTCAAAATTAGGCAACAATCCAAATATTTAGAAATTTATTACTATAATTCCAGATCTGCACAAAATATTGGACAAAATTGTACTTCTCAAACATTTTTTTCGGAATTCGGCCTCTTTGCAAAATATTAAATACTTTAATGTCCCTTTCTTCAGTTCACTCGCGCATCCCCCCCCCCCTGCCGAAGACTGCGGAAGGTGCCACTCGACAAACGCGGTTTAAGCGTGCGAACCCAAGGCCCGATGACAGCATGGCAATGAATGGCTGATTCCAAAACACCCCGACTTCAGGACACCGAGAGCTTCTCAGCCACCCAAAGGACGCCCCACTCACTATCCTCAGCGCGAGGAAAGCAGCGAAAATTTTGCTCCGGTAGATGAATAAAAATGTTATAACAGATTTTTAAGTTTTATTTCATTTCACGCGTCGAAGCACGCGCAGAAGATAACAAAGATCAAGGCCATTTTTTTTTACCAGGATGAAAATTAAATTTAAATAATCCGAAATGCTTTCGAGACCGATATAACCGTAGCGTGCGTTTTCGGGCATCCGACTCGGGTGCGCCGTCTCACCTGTCGCCAGGGCGCTGCGTCGCCAAGCGCTGGTTGCCACGGCAAGTTCACGAAGACGGGTCGCCGTGCGTTCTGGGGTCCGGTTGGGATGGGCCCCGCAGCGCAAAGGGAACCCGTACGCAACCAGGATCTACTATCGGGGGGGGGGGGGGGGGGGGATGCCGCTCCCACAGGGAACAGAAACTGTTCGGAACCGACACTTCCACGAAAAGGGTGGCGGCGGGTCAACCTAAATAATTTCAGAATAGTGTTTTAAACCACGAGACATTTTAAATTTAATATAATACTTCTTACGGAAGAAAAAGTGAAGACGAGTACCATTATTTAGTCCAATTCCACCCTTTTTTTTCCATACCGCTCATTTTAAATAGTATATGAAGCCGGCCAACCTTCGGCGATTATTTAAACTCGATATTAGTACATCCATCTAGAAAAACCAAGCAATCTTAATAAGTCACATAAAATAAAAGTCCGTTTTTTTTTTCCTCGCTTGCTTACATTTCATCACACAAAATCATGTCAATCTTCACAAACACAAAAATCATGTTTTCGCTTTTGTAACGCGCGCTGGAAACTCCGCAGAGAAACAAGAAACTTCGTTTCATTTTTTAACTAATTTGCATTCCAAGTAAAAACTTGAAAAATCCTTTCACAAAAAGCGCCCGCTATTCAAGAACTGACAACGTGTAAGAAACGTTGGATCGAGATCTCGTCGTGAGTGGGTTGTTTAGAGAAACGACACTAAAACATCCGTCAACAAGAGCCCGAAATTTCGGTCCGATGCCGATTAGCGGGCTCTCTGAAACTACTTAGATCGCATAAACATCAGAATGAGCTTATCCACAACCTGTTGAACAAATAAATCGCTTGCAAGCCCGGCCTACAAGCACTGTTGTATGCGTATTTCGGCTAATCGCGCGAGGATGATTAAATCGAATGAAAGTGACAATGTCATTTTTTTAATATAATATTTTTAAGTCCCCTTTATAAATTCAGTAAATTGATCCTATTGGTTTAGTTTCTTTACCAAGTAAAATTGTATTAGAATAGAAAGAGGAAATCAAATCAATTTTCAATTCAATTACAAATTAAAACACGGTTTAGGTTTCAAATACATTCGAACACACAGCGAAAGGCTTGATTAAAAAAAGCATATTTGGCTTCCCCCCCCCTTTTTTTTTCTCATTTGAACAAAATTTAAAGGCAAAGGCATTTAAAACCCAAACACGCTACAAGATAAACAAAATAAATGAAATGCCAACTCCACTGCATTTCGAAATGAACGGCATTTCATGTATTTAACGCGCGCCGTTGTTCAGTCATTTCTCTGGCTGAAAAGTCGGAAGGAGCCCGATTCCCATCGCTAGTTCGTAACTCAATAAATTGGCAATGATGCCACTCTGACTTTTTGAAGACAGAAGATTCGAAAAGGAGTCCGTGCATTTGTGTTTCTCACCGCTGCCTCGCATTCGCAACACGGGCACGAAATCTGAACTCCGGGCAGCGGGGCGCGCGCGGTTTCTCTTCACTCAATCAAACTGCCGACCAAAAAAATCCTGGTATTTGAAGCGACGATTAATGGAGTTTGTAAAAGTCGATCTAAAATGTGAATAAAACACTTCCGAATATTTTTTATTTATTTTACCTACAAATATATCAGAACATGATTTTGACCTTATTTCCCATCAACAGGTTAACATTCATCATTAATAATTGTGTGAAGGAATTCAGTCTGACCGAGCTCATTTTTCTAAACAGAAATGATGCCCAATGGTTTCGCGAAAAACTATTTTGCTTTCAGAGAAGGAAACACTTTCGCTTTCGGATAACGGCTCGACGCGCGACCCTCCGGCATTCAACCGTCTCGCGATTGAAGTTCTCGAGTTGAGGGGCGATCGATTTTGCCGGAGGAGGCGTGCTTCACACAGCATTCACGGAGCATAGCTCGATGCGCAACCGCGACGCCCACGCGCACATCCGAGGACGGGGCGCCCCCCCTCCCCCACAGTGGGATACTCGCTCGTGTGGATGTTTGGTTCTTTGACTTGCTATTTAAAGGGTTGATAAAATGTGGCAGACAAAAGACCATGATTTAAAGCAGAATGACGAAATTCTAAATGAAATTATTTAAATGAAGCGGTACTCGGCTTTTGCATTTCGATGGTGAACTGAATGTTTTAAATCCACCAGTGGATGACTGGGCTCCGTCGCGCCAAAACTAGAATGTCGACTGCCTGCCACGCCAATGAAATGTCCCGTCCTGCATTTGATGGATGGGACATTTATAAAAAAACAGAAATGCATATTATATATATATATAATCTAAATAATGCGGTCGATTTTTTTTTAAAGATTCGATATCAAAATTTGATTTTTTTTACATATTTATTATTGTTAAAAACAGTAAAAAGCGGTTATTTCTTTGCATCGTAAAACGAGCGTTGAATTGAATATATATCAATTTTCTTTTCTAGTTGCATTTTGAATACTCAAAAAACTTTAACTTGAATATAAAAGCACCAGAAGTGGTCTCTCCAAATCGTTAACGCATACTCTTTAATAAAAGTGTTATAGTATTAATAAATACTAACATTAAGCATGAATTTGACATTTTACTGAATTCATCGTGTGACCCCTGGCAAGTTTTTGGCGACTAATCCCCAGGATGTCGCATAGCAGAAACCGAAAATCGGATTTGTATTTTAAACCCTTCTTTACCAACCCAATAAAACAAAAATCTGACGCAGAATGACACTAGTGGAGACGAAATACACCGAATTCAGTCTATTTAAGTCAGCGCCTCTTTGAGTTGTCGTGTTTCCGTGATTCTGAAAGAAAAGCCGACCCTTTACTGGATCTGGATCAAAATTTGATAGATATCTGCGCCATAGATTTCAAACCTGCGCGTTGAATCTCATCCATTGGCTCTCTGTTTTGCGATTATCGCGCTGATACGGATTCGAGCAGTCAGACTGTCAGACTCTTGCACAACATTTGAGAAAAATCCAAGACTACAATAGAAGTTTAAACTTGGTATACGGTCGGACCGTATGCCAAGTTTCATCCACATAGCTCTACCTTTGTCACCTACTTACCTTTGTCACAGGCAGACACACATAATGCCAAAAATGTTTTGTTTTATTTTATTTTATTTTTTATTTATTTATTTTGAACTCAAGGTAATCTGATACTTGGAGATTTGTCAAAATCGCAAGTTCGAAGTTTTTGATGATTACAATACTTTCGATACTTGAAGTACGATACTTGAAGTGGCGGAAAAAAAAATGAAGTCCAACCAGATTTTTTCAAAAACTAAATAAATAATTTCCATTAAGAGGATAAACATTTTCGAATGCAATAAAAAAAGGCGTTGACTGCTTCTTGATAACCTGAATAAAATGTAAGCCAAATATTATACAAAAATTATTTAATGTCTATTTCTTCTACCGCTTCTATCTTGGATCTTCCAGAAGAAAACAGACTGTGCAGTCAGACTCAGAAATCGCGAAATCCAAAACAAGCATCCGAAAAAAGCTTTGATTTTATATGGCTCCCTTTCATTTTTTTTTATTTATCTCCTTTTTCTCCAGGGGTTCTTTCTTTGCTCCAACCGCACAGTTCACGAAACAATTTTCACATCACTCGAAACGAGCCGGCGTCTCACTTCGCCAGAGGAGCGAATCACAAAATATTTTCAATCTTTTTGTAATGAATCGTCAAGTGCTCCTGAAAATCTCAGCCCCCTCCCCCACACAATCTTCCCGATCTAAAATTTACGAGGCCTGCTTTCCCTCGCTTTTTAAAGTACAGGATACGAAAATAGCAAAAAACATCAGATCATGGTCGTCACTTTTCTGACTCCATATCGAAATTCCCGGCTCAGATGAAACAGGAGTATAAACATTTTATAACCCAATTAAAGTTTAAAAAAATAAAATGGCCGGTTTTCCCTCCTTGTAATAATACAAAATATGCAATTGCTCTTTCCGAAGGGGAGACGGGTAAAGAAAATAAAATTAAAAAAAAAAAAACATACAGCTTGCTTCTACGATTTGGTAAGAGGGAATTCTGAAAATAGTTAAGAACCAATTTACTGTTCATTAACTTTCTTACATTGTACGAAGGACAAGGGTCCAGAAATCTGGAGGATTTCGAGGCATCTTCACGTTCCAGACTCAGAGAAAGGGAGTGAAACAGAGAGACAAAGGAGAGAGAGAGGAAACAATTATGTTTGTGTCAACGAAATAATTCGAAAGCGTGATTCCAGCATATGAAATTGATGTTGTAAACATATTCACAACCAGAGCGCGTTATTTTGTAAGAGCAAGCTCCCATTTATTACTCTTAGCTCTATTTTGAGACGATTACTTCAGTTACTTTTTTAAATGAAACTATTTTTTAAACATATTGCTTGAAAAATAACCATACACCGCCACAGGTGTGCAGAGAAAATGGCAGTAATAAAAAAAAATATTAAGCTATCGGCACTCGAAAGAAACCTACCGGACCCATGCGGACACAGCTATCTCGAGCACTTTCATCGACACAAAGAGTACATTTTGAGCGCCGGTCGCAACTGCTGCGAGGCGAAATTGCAACATCTTTCGCTGCACATTGAAAAAACATAGTTTCCTCTGGAAGGGCAAAGGGGATGCGATCAGGCTCTTAAAAATTGGCCTTAATTACAGCATTCTTTCACTGGTTTCGTGAAAGAAATAGGAAAACTAGAAGATCGGGAAGTGGTTTAGGATTCCTTTAAAACACACAGAAAAGAAACTACTTTCATGCACCCTTAGCGTAACTGTGTGCGGTCTTCTTTCTTCCGGGCATTCCAGTTTTCGTCCCTCGGCCAGCAATCGTCCAAAAATATCCAAGCAGTGCGTACGCTTCCCCTGCGTCGGTTTTAAACGATGGGAACGAGGTGGGGGCTCCAGTGACAGCGAGGGGGGTAACTAAGAAGACAGAGCGGGGGAGGACGAGGCCATTGGAAGAGCTGATCGTGAAGCAGCCAAGTTGGTGGCAAAACATGAGAAGATATCCAAGAGTGACCCATGATCGTATCACTGCTATTGTTTTTATATACATACCCCAATATTAGAAATATTGGAGATACAAGAGCATATTTCTCTTATAATTGCGATATTTAGATGGGGGCGATGTGAGCAAAGAGGAATGGCGGGACTTTGAGTTTGGAATCGGAGGAAAACGTATGTTCTCCTCGTGGAGAATGACTTCCGGCATCGAACGAATGGTCAGCGACGTTTGAAAACTTGCTGACTGGAATGGATCGCGTACAGCATCAAGCCATATCGGGGTTGGCAGGCAGGAGCGAAGAACCCTAGTGTACATGAAATAAAATAAAGTAGTCTTCTTTTTATGATGTTTCTGTACACTTTTTAATATAATTAATATTTTTAATATTGTATATTATTTTTTTAAATAATTTTTTATAAAATTAATATTTCTGAGACAAAAGCATACCTCTCTCTCTATGCGTATCAAAGCACTCTAAGAAGCATCAGAAATAAATGCGTTTTACAAAGGGTCCACTTCCTACGTATAAATGCAAGACTCAAATGAGCACGAAAACGGTGCACGTGCACATTAATAAGCCCTCCATTTTTCCGGCGAATGAATCGGCGATTTTCAAAATCAGATTGATTACTGGCGACACCCCCGAAAGAAGACGTTTCTGCTTCCGAGGCACGTGTAAACGCACCGATTGAAGCGACGCTGCCTTTCAAAAAGGGAGCGAACGCCGAAGAGCTGCGAATTCTTCACAGATCATGCACGCACCGACGCAACTCTTTCTGCTTCCGCGAATTGTCTCCGCATTCTCGTCCATTGTGTCGCTCTCGCTGTCATCACTCTCGCCGAGCGAAACCGGAACGGCATTTCATTAGCGACAAAAAAAGAGCCTGCTCACTCACTTCTGCCACCGTCACGCTTGTTTTTATTCTACTGGTTCAACTCCCACCCCCCTATACTTGAAATATCATTCAATTCCCATACCAAATCTTTATTTTCCTAGATTTACCTTTTTCATGTATTCATAATTTAAATTTCCTTTTTAAATAATAAAATATTGAGCATTAATGCCTGCGTCTTAGCATCGGGGTAGCGCGTCTCTTCTCCCCCCCCCGTGATCTGTGAGTCCCGGTTTGGGCATGGTCGTTCTTCTGTTTTCTATATCTAAGGAGCGTGAATGTGTCCCCCCCTCCCGTAAAAAAAGGGGCTGTGCAAGTGAATGTGAAGAGTGAGTAGCAAAATTCGCAGTTGGCGCTACAGCACAAGAGGCACAGACTTTCTCAGAGAGCTTGTCCATGGCAAGTGCTGTTAGGAGCAACAGCAACAGAGCATTAATAGTGCAATATTTGCATCACTTATTTCTTAAATATCCAATCATTTATTCAATCATCAGAATAAGTGTTTGGCAATATGAGAAAATGATTATAAAGGTTAAAAAAAACGACAGCAGGGAAATTTAAAAAAATTCAAAAGCGCAACGTCTTGATTCGCGCAAAAATTGTATTTAAAGGCGGTTAATAAGGAGAATCTTGGCGAAACACGTGAAGATAGAATGACCATTATCCATCCGCTTCATAAAACGAAGGCAAAAAAATCGCGTTTCGAAAGTCGCTCACGCATGAACTATTTTGTCTCGGGGTGGAAACCAATGGGAAGAAATAACAAAGGAAGACATGAAAATGGTTACAAAACTTTATTTTCTAAACTAAATATATTAATTTAAAACTTTGAGCTAGTTATTAAAATAAATATTGAAAAATGAGAAATAGTTAATATATAACTATTTTTCGTTATTCAATATTTATTTTAATAACTAGCTCTGTAGCAGTTGCATTATTCTCGCCTTCTCTTTTGGATATTAGTTAAC
>JAOUZG010020842.1:5795096-5822986 GCA_026289955.1 Argiope argentata
CTCGTTGCTTCCATGCACGGACACCACATAATCTACATACCACCACAGCTCAAAGTTTTAAAACTCATAAATAGACATTTCTTCGAAAAATTGTACGTCCCGTCTCTTATTAGTGACTGTGTTTTGAATTTTTTCTCTTCGAATGTTCCTCAAGAGTATATGTATCATGAAACCGTTCTGCAGGCGACCTAAAAGAGTCTTCTCCAAAAAATCATAAAAACAAATCCTACACAGAAACTTGAAAAGTCACTAAACAGATGCATCAACAATATTTTTTTAAATCAGATGGCGAAATTAATTTTCAAAAATTAACAATACGGTTTCACGGCATTACGCAAAATAAAATCCTCGATAGCGTAGAAGGAAAAAAACTATTTCATGAATATCTCGTCCAAGAGCGCTTTCCTCATTTTTTTTCCGAATAAATCAGACAAAGGGCGATGACACTCGAAAACACGTAGACGATGAGAGGAATCGCCAATGCTATAACGGGATGTATTTTCGACAAAATAAAGACAGCACGACATTAGAATGATGTCATGCACTCTGACGCCTTCCAAGTGAGTTCCCTGCATTCGTCTGTCCATCGAGAATGATCCCTCTCTCCACGGATTCATGCCTTTCCTTTAGACGGCAAGCTGAAACTTTTGTCGTTTGCTCTGCAGAGTAGAGAGAGCTATCATCCCTGGCATAAAACACTACTTATAATGCAATACATTTTAAAAGCCCACTGCATAGACTAGTACAAAAAGCATCTCATTTCTTGCGGGGTAGAAGACTGCCATTTAAAAATGTAAAATACACATTTTAGTTTTTTTTTAAAAAAAGGCAAAATTTTGAAGTATTACCGTAAAAGCTTTCGAAAAGATTACCGCCAAAAAATTCATCCTTTAAAAAAAACTTGTTATCTTTTCAATTACACTAATTTAGTAATAAATGAATGATTTATTTTAATGCAATTTAGTTGTAGTATACCTACTTTTAATTTATTTTAAACTTATTTAAGCCTATTTTATAACAATGTTGAAACAATTTATTTAAAAAAAAGCCGAAAACGAATTAACAACTTACCAACTTTAATTATAATTAAAATGAAAATTTTCAGTAGCAACAAGCCATTTTTTGGAAATCGACTCATTTATGTTTCAATGTGTCATTAATATTTAAAGTAGAATGAAACGAAGTTTAATCAAGCATTGTGGATGGCATTTCTGAAACAAAACGATTTGAAGTAAGGGGAGTTTTTTTAATCCAATAGAAGTGACAAGATTCATTTTCGATATGAATATAGTTTTTTGTTAGCTAAAAAATAGGAGCCCTTTAATTCATTGCGCCGAAGCTTTGAGAGCAAATCGCGAAGAAAATCGCATCTATAGTTTAAATTTCCATCGAGCATCAACTAATTTAAAATTTTCATTCACACACAAACGGATCGGAGTTTTTCCGTCGTGACCAGCCGGAGGCCTCCGAGAGGAGCGCTATCTCTTCTTCTCCACAAGTATATTTGTGAGGATGGAATTTCTCAGCAAAACAGCGGACAATTTCACACCTTAAGAATCTTTTCGCACAGTTTCAAGTCCCTGAAAAAACGCTGGAAAAAAATCGTCATTTTCCTTCCACATTTCTTGCTTCTTCGGTTTTAAATTTCATTTATTCCCCCCCCCCAAAAAAAAAATCCAATCCGACAGAGCAGTTCCCGAACGATATCCTGGTTCAAGAGTCAATTCGCATTCCCTCCCCCCCCTTTTGATCAGGGTGAAAGATGCCCTCTGCCGGAGCGTCCACTGTTCCAGTAATCGTGATCGCCGTGATTTGGCAACAGAATTCTGCGTGACTCACGCTCAGGGACGAAGGAGGGTCCCCTCCGATGCGCGAAGCGAAAGGCGGAATTTCGACGCATGCGCTCGGGTTCGAAATCGTGTTTCATTCTGTTCAATTCACCCGACTGGACGCATCACACATCCGCACCGGCTTTCTACCTTCGAATGAAAACAGAACGATCCTTTCCAATATCAACATATGAACAGATTTTAAAAAATGCGCCCCTTAAAACTCCTGCTGTTCCTGACGACGAACCTGATTCGATGCCGAAACTATGCGTCAAATTTCAGGCGTGCGATTTGTTACATTTTGAATTTAATTCTTTACATTTCGAACAAACCAAAATTTCAGCCAATTCCCTTAAGGGAAGTTCGGTTTTAAATGCGTGATAAAATAATTTTATGGACAATACTTGAATATTATATTACGATTTCCATAATAGGGTTCTCCAATGTTCCCACCAATCTCCCCTCGGTTCAAAACGAGGGACTCCGCCCCCGATTAGAGAGTAATTCAAAATAATCTATGAATAGGAACATCCAGAGATGCGAATGGCAGTCAAAAGAGCGGGAAAATCCACAAGTATCTGTCCTTAGCAATACATAAATTTTTTTAAAAAATTTTGGGAACAAAATGCTCTGCAATGGAAAATGTTTAAAACTATTTGAGTAATTGCCAGAATATTATTTTTTTTTTAAACTGAAAACTCAATGGCCTAAAAAAATGTCGGGGGGGGGGGGGCGGAGAAGGACATATACAATGCTACGAAGAATTTTCAAATAAAGTAGAGAAGGTCCAGAACCAATATTATATATATATATATATATATATATTCATTAAGACACGACGAACGTTCTTATATAGAGAAAAGACGTAAAAATTGCGAGGAAAATAGTAAAAACGACACTTTTTTTTATTTACCCGACAAAAATCTCCATTTCCCAGCCGTCAAATGGGTAAGACTTCAGTTTGTTTTTTTCCCACGCTTATGAGGTCAGGCTTACCATGTTTCCGACCGATTATTTCAAACGATTGTATTTGTTTTCTTGAGAGATGGACGCATTTAAAAATAAACATTGTTAATGAAACGATTTTAAGGATTCCTTTTGAAGTACTTTTGAATTAAAATAAAACTAAATAAAGGAGATTAAAATTTCTGATCTGTATTGCGTTACCTCAATTGGCGTGAAAAATTCACGCCTTTGCACAGCTCCAATTGGCGTTGAAAATTCACGCGCTGTAACTGTTGGCAAATGTACTTTCATTTTAACTAAAAGTTTAAAAAATATGTGCATAACACTGTTACGACTATCTCAGTTTCAATCGATAAATAAAATAGACTTAATTTTAAAGAAATACGGACTTGATTTGCGGTTTTGCTTTATTTCAGATACGCACCGTAAATAATTGATTTTAGATTAGTTGTATGCTTTTCCATATGTACGAAGTCGCGGGTAAAAATCGGTTATTCATAAAAATATAGTTAAAATAAGTGAAAGTGATGCCATAGGGAAAGCAAGGGAAGAACATTAGCGTCAGGGCCCCCAAGCAAACTTATTCACCGCGTCAATGAATAGGTTTTATATTTATTTTTAGTGCATCAAAAACTTTCTGCGAGGTTTTAACAAAATTAAAAACTTTCAAAACAGTTTTACTAAAAAGTTGTATGGTCTTCAAGAAGCACTTAAGACGAAGGAACCGTCCGTTTTTAATACTTATCTTCACTAACACCAACAGTGCCTGTTGTCTGCCTGTCCATCCGTTTGTACATTACAGACCAAAACACTTGATTTGTCTCAAATATACTTTTTAGGGTACAACTTATATCTCGGAAAGTAGCTTTCCATTTATTTTCAATGTATTTTCCCAAAATTTTTACGAAGCACTCACCACCCTTTCACGAATTACAACAGCAGTTTTCAGAGACGACATTGAAATCAAACCTCTTTCATCAAATCTTTTCTCTTGTTGCAAAAGATCAAACATTCACAACATTTGTTTTCGTTCTTCAGTGACGAGATGCCGGTGAGTGGTGTCAGCACTTCTGAATGCAAGGTTTTCTCTTCTTCCTCTCCGCGACGCTCATGCGACGGCTGCTATTTCTCGATCGGATCTTGCGCGCGACATCTGTCGAGTGACCGCGAACTGCTTAAGCGATCTTTCATGATCTCTAAAGTTCAACATGTCTTAGAAGTGACTGGCAGTCATCTTTATTACTTAGAGTTGAGAAATCTTTAACCATCAATTTAGGTTACTTCATTATTATTTTAATGACTACGAAAATAAACAATTCTTGCATTCAAAATTTCACTTTTACAAAAAGAACTGAGCAACAACTACATCAGAATATATTCACACTTTTTAAATAAATATTTCTGTTTAGGTAGAATATATATATATATATATATATATATATATATATATATATATATATAGGTGTACCTACACTTTACAGCTAAATAACCCTTTTATTCGGAGTCACACAAGAGAATTATTTGTATGCATACTTTGAAACAGTAATGTGTTCACAACCGAAGATGGAAAAAAAAATATTAACATTTACTCTCGAATTTTTTAAATGAAACAAAAAATTGGATGCTTTTGTTTCGTTTGTTAAAATATAACGAAATTGTGATTCGTTAACAATCAATCAAAATAATTTTATCTAATTTGTCTACATCGTAATCTCAAAAACATTTTAATACATCGTTGGTAGAAAAAAAAAATTCCTTGAAAGGGTTATCGTGCATGTTATTTAGTTTTCCGATGCCCTGCAGATGAAAATCGATGAAATACGAACCGTAAAACACGTTGAAATAAATATCAGACAGATGTCAAAGGGCCGACTTTCGACCTCTCTCGCGCATCCGGATCTTTCCACCAAGACACGAAATTCGTATTATGTTTGCGTTCTTTGGAACGTCGAGGTTTTTCGACTCCAGACGACGGCAAGGCAGGTCGATTCGAATCATTTCCTCCCCACCCCCTTTTCGCCTTCTTTAGAACGTGCATTATCGCCTGGGCTAACAGGATGTTGACGGAAGCGTGCAAGACCTCCGGTCAATAGGGAGAGACAAACAGATCAACAGGTGTATCTCGGATGAAAACGACAGCAATGCGCAATTTTAACATTTAAATTCAACTAATTCATTTGAAAATAAATGTTTTTAATCATAGGCTTTTGAAAACAAAAGAATTGGCAAAAATAAAAGTTACATTTTTTTTTTGTTCAGACGAAACGAAACATAATACAAAAGGATTTGAATAGTGTGTGTGTATGTGTGTGTGCGTGCGTGTGTGTGTGTAATATGCACATCCTATTTATTTTAAGTCTTTCCCTTTTTTCATTTCAACTGCATTCATCGCTTTAGAGGTAGAAAAATAAAAATATTTCTCGTGAAATTAGAAACACTATGAAGCTCCTTAGAAGAGCTGTGGTCAAAATCATTTTTTAACTAAAGAATAATTCTTAAAAATTTCAGAGCAATCATTCATTTTGCGACGAAACATTTATAAAAGCTAACTTTGGACATGATACAATCTAAAAAAAAAGAAAAAAATGTAAATAATTTAAATGAATTACAGTTTCGACGCATTTTCGTTAGATTTATATTTTATACATAGTTCGGAATGTATTTGAGATATTTCCAAAGTATATTACATTAGAACTTCTTTTCTTCATCAGATATTTTTTTATATTGTCATATTTGCTTTTCCATTAACACATTCATTAGATTTTCCCCTTAACATTATTACATTTTCACGTAAATAATATATCAATGTTATTATTTATTTAAATTATTAAAGTGGGAGGATAATTTATCACTAGGCGAAAAAAAAAAACTGTTTAGTTAATTGTTCAATGAAAATATTCATGTGACAGCATAAAATTAAACAAAGCGTGATAAAACTTCGCAAACGTTTAACCGCTCTTTGAGTCATTTTCCAGAATATGCTTGCCCCGATATTCATAAGACTATTCTATTTACAAAAGTCAAATGGATTTAACGTTATTTAATGGCAACACTACAAAAAACGCACTGCTATGCGTTAGCCACGTTCTAATTGTAAAACTGAAACCACAACAAGGCGTAAAATAAACAAGCCTAGAAGACCCCTTTTCCCTAACGAAACATTCGGAGAAACAATTATTCATTTCATTACTCAATATAAACTAGCAGATGGACAATATTAAGTAACAGAATAAAAGCTCCATTTAGGCTATATTCACAGCTTTAATTGATAAAAATGGATCTATCGCATTTCAATAAATCAAAATATTTACATTCCTATTCATGAATAAGATTCATTTGAGAATTTTTCCCCCTTTAAAAGACTTCTTTTCATTCTAAAAATATAAATAGTTAAATAATCATAAAAAATTCAATGATAGTGGCATCATTATTTGGGAAAGATCAGACAGAAAGAAATGAGAATAATAATAAAAAAAATGGATCATTGAAAAGAGACCTACCTTGGCGCATTTGCAGTTTGAATGAGACAAGAAACTGATTCCAACCATCGGGCGATCTCAAACCGAATGTAGACGGAACTTATCGCCTCAAAAACAAAAGGGAGAGAAAAGAGAGAGAGAGAGAGAAGATCTCAGCGGCGATAGATGAAGCGTCGAAACGCAAGAAGGCAGTTGACCAGGAACACGACGACACACACGTGACCTACAGAAAGAGATCCGGCTGCACGAAACTACCTGAATCGCATCCTGGTCCAACGTCCACTCGGACGTATGCAGAAATGGAACGCGCGCCGTGTTCTTTCTTTAGAGGCACAAGTTATCTGCGATAAGAATGTTCGTAATTTAATCTTGAGGACGACTAGCCTAGCTGCGACCGCGCTGATTGCAATGCAGTTTCTAATTGCCTACTTTGTGCTAACGAGTTCAAAACAATAAATTTAGAACATTGTCTTTGAAACTCTGATCAACAGATTGAAAAAACTGAAATGCACGACTGAATAGCGAAGCGAATTGTAGAATAATGCAGGGTGATTTTCAAAAACAACAATGAGAGCATTTATTTCATGCCAACAGAGTAAAAACTTGAATTTTAGTTATTTTATTTTTCGTGATTATATATATATATATATATATATATATATATATATACACACACACACACACACACAAACCCACACTTACAGTTTATTCCTTAATGTCACGAATTGTAACAGAGAATCGAAATAATTCTCTAAAGCTTCTTTTTTAAAATATTTTATTTAGCAAAAAGACATTGGCAGCACCAACAGACTTGATCCGATGATGCTTCTTCAGAAATGTAAACAAAATCTTGTTTTGACTGTTTACCGCTGTTGCTCAGACACGAAACCAGCCCCGAAGCATTTTCAAAACACTGAAAGAAGACGAATTCAACGGGTAAGTGAATCGATCGAAGAGAAGCGAGAAGCGTTGAGGAAGCAGATAAATTGTTTGTTCCTCGTTCAAGTCAGATTAAATATTTCTCCATTCACGAGACAACAAATTTAGACAATTTAAGGTTACAACCTGCGTATCAATGTACTGAGTCTAGAATGAAATATAACTGTTTTATTTATTTATTCAAGAATTAGATATCAGCGCAATTAGTTTCGACAGATGATTGAATATATTATATATATATTCTCCCTCTACAGAAGCCAAAGTATTTCGATACCTTATTTCGTGCAACTTAGCGACTGGAATGACAAGTCTGACAGCAAACGCTTCATCCCGCGTTTCGGGAAGCCCTCTACAGGCGTTGAGATCGAAAACTTTCTGGAGCAATGACAGAAATTTTGTGGGAGCTTCTTCGCGGTGCTTTCAATAGATGTACAAAATGCGGCTATAATGAGAACTTTCACGCTCCGGTTCACCCGAAACGACCGACTGCACACGATGCCGCACGAGCCCTAGCATCTATGAGAGTAGAAATAAGCGTGCACTTTGTTTGGGGTCTCATGGGGGAGTGCTACAGTCCTCTTTCCAACCCAAAAGAAAGTCAGAAAAATGACTGCGAGCATCCCTGTAACGCTTACGAGATAATCCAGCATATAGTTAAGATTTCGCTCTCGGACTGTCATCACGTTTCGAATGCCCGCCCGTCATTCAAGAGGGTCCCCACGAGGCGTCCACATGTTGCTTATTTATGTAAATCCAAGAATATCAATCTGGAAATCGGCTCTCCATTTTTCTCTTGCCCATTAGTTCTTCCTTTGGGTAATTTCAATGGCCCGATGAATTTTGTTTTCGCAAAATCTTCTTTCAGAAAAGAGCCCTTTTCTTGGCCCCGGATGTTTTATTCTGTGTTGATGAAGGTGAATGCAGCAAACTGAAATCAATTTAAGGTTTTTTTTTATTTATTCATAAAATGTGCAATTTTATAATAATTCTAAAATGTCACACAACGTGTTCATCATTGTTAGCCTAAATAATTTGTAAACAAATCATTTCGAAATTCATATCTACCTTCTTTTGCACTTCATCGCTTTCTTTTTTAATTTCATTCGTCTTCTAAATGCTTGTAGAAGTAAAGAAAAAGAACTTTTTCAAGGCCATAATACTTTATTCAGTTCTAAAATGACACTGAATCGAACAAGACATGACAAGCAAAAGAATTTAAGTGTGCCGCGCAGTAACTCTGCCAGTGCGCATTGCTCTTCACTGTAACAAAGGAAGCGGGCGGTGGGGAGGGCAGTATTTTAACATCCAACCCTTTCATCGCTGCTTCGGCCCAATCGGTGGGGCGAATTCTATACCGACGGGCCGACTTCAACTTCAAACGACGGTTGCAAACCGTAAAGCGGAGACCATTTCAGTGATTTCCTGCAGTCCCCCGTTCGAGACCGAAACCAACCCGTCACGGCATCATTCGCGAGGCCGTTCGGACTGGAGCAGTGAAGAGAGGGTTTTGAAAATTCTGGAGCAATTAAATGACCTTCATTTTTAATTCGAAAACCGAAATTCGTCTAAAATTTCGCTAGTTAAAAGAATATATCAATACATTTTCCATAAAAAAAATTTTTTTAAAAAAACTGCACTCGATAAAATCAGTAGTTTTTAGGCTTAAGTCTTGCCATTTTTACTCACGAAGAGCCGAAAAAACACCACTCATTCACTCCTGCTCTGGAATCGAACCTCTGAGGGATTCATCAATAAAACTGAAATTCTAACACATTCCGTTCTGTCCTTCGTCGTGAACTTTTTATTTTTTATAAATAACAGAAGATGAAAGTCGGATAGATGGCGAATTAAATTATTTATACCAGAAAACAGCATCCCTTACACTAGAAGAGCATAACCTAAATTGAAGTGCTTTATTTTGGTTCCATTCCCTAAATGTAATTTTAAAAACAAAAAATAATTTTTAAAAAACGATTCCATTTTTTAATTTTAATAAAAAGGGAAGAAAGTGACATTAAAATATCTCGGAAGGAAAAATTTACATAGAACGCTTTATATTTCATGTTTCCCCATACAGAAGGGAAAAGTTTAATTAAACCTGCCTGATAGTTTAATGTGTTTTATGCATTCTGTCAATTTATCGAAACCCTTCTCCTTCAAGTTTTCACAACGTCACTCCTCGCTGCTCATCAGCGATTGCATTCGAAAATTTCATCCGAAAAAGAACACCCCCAAAGATTTCATTCGACGGCCAAAGTTGGGAAATCCGAGAGAAGCGAAATGAAGGATCTCTTCAGAGCGTCTTCGACTGAAGTTGCACTCGAAACATGTGCTCAACCCGCTGGGCACTCTCCCCCCAGCAAAGCGGATCCCACACAGCGCACGCACCCGGGGGAGAGCAGCATCCGGCAGTTTGACAAATAGGTAAACAAAGGGTGAGCCACGCTGTTATTCCCCCCCTCAAAAGCACCGATTGCGGCCTCCCCTGGCCAGCAGCAATTGACCGAACCGGTTGGGCAGCCGCGTCGCGCCTCTGCCGCGTGCTCCGGAGGGTCCACTTGAATTTTCAACCACCACCATCGCCTTCTCCAAAAACCCCCCGGAAACAACATTCTATGAAATGACGGTGGGAAAGGGGATCTGATGAAGTGCTCGTCAAGCGCTTAACGTGAATGACACCAGAATCGAATTCCGTTCCATCATTACTTATCCCGTACTCGTGAAAATACAGCCAGGCATCCATCTCCACTCATAACAGAGGCGAATGCGCGCGACCGTCTCTCTCGCGCGGGAGCACTGTAGAGATGGATGCGCACGCACAAATTGGAAGCATTATTATTATTATTATTATCATGTCAGAACATATCATCTAATTTATTTTGAATGGATTCTTTTTTTTAAATTAAGTGTGTTCCACAACAAATACAGAATTAAAATGAAATTTAAATCCTTTTTCATTGTTGCAACTAATATTTTTTGATATAGCCTTTTCCCTTCCTCTTACCGATCAAGATATGAAGATTCGGTTTTTTTTTCATGCTGCACTCTTTCAGTGTAAGGCATTGTTTTAATAAAAAAGTTCCGAAATCTTGTTGTACTTACAATAAAAACTTGACTTCATTTGCGCCTATTCTTAAATCCTGCTGCTTTTTCCTGTGATATAATTGGATGTGTCTGGGATATAGAGGAAGGAGAAACATTAGCGGAAAACACAGCAGGATAAAGACTACGGTATGTACGAACAGAGCGGAATTAAACTTGTATGAACTAAAAGACAATTGAAATTTGAAAATAAAAACACATTTTGCTGGGGAAGAATTTGAATTAAGGAACAATAAAAACAAAAAAAAATTAATTGAAATTTTTAACATTCATTAAACATGGAGGATCAGCTAGTTATTGCCAGATGAGGCAAATAAGTAATAATTCCAATGAATTTTGTAGTGGTGAAGCTTGGTCTTTTTCAAAATTCAACGGAATACTTTGTTTTATAAAGGTTAAAAATAAGGAAAATTGAAAAATAAGGAAAGCTGACATCAGAAAGTATACGTGATTATTTTCTACCAAATATTCAAAGTTAACTATGTTTTTATACACATAAAGAAATCGGAAAGTAAATCTGAGGCGATTCGTTTTCGCTGAGCAGATGTTGAACTATATTTTTAATGCCAAGTTCTCGTCTACTTTCACAAACAGAAGTGGCTCAGCTTCCCTGACGGTGGATTTCGGCTGAACTCAGTTTTGTTTCCATCCCTCACTTACACTCGGTACGAATCATTTGTAGTGAATATCATCTTTCTTGGACGCAAATATCGCTTGTGACTGTAGGGGGGAAATGTCGGACCGGCGGCGCCTCACAAACCAGACTTCGCGTGTCAGTCTAGAGGCGGACAATTTATTTTTAAAAAAATATTTTCCATTTGGCAATAATTTTCAAACAAGCTCCAAGATTAACTTATAAACTGCGGAGTGACACTGGAAAGTCTGCGAAATTCCATTTACGAGATATATACGATGTATTGCTAATAATTTATGAAAATCAAGATGTCGTTAAATTAATAACGGACGAGATCTCGAATTGATCATTTTAGACTAAACTAGTCTTTAAGTAATTATTTGGCTTAAAACACTAAACTACACTAATCCCATCAGCAAACTGATGCAAACAGCAGATTTTGATCTAGAATCCACCCTTGATCTTTCAGAAAATTGCAAAATATTTCTTTTAAGGACCTTAAAACCTTCAATGAGAATGCTATTGATGCAAAAGAACTGGCAACCGACATTGATGTTGCGGCTCATTTTAAATCAACAATGACAGGGCATTGCGCAAGAAAAAGAAAAGGAAGGAAGAGGTTATAAAAACCTGATACGGAGAACGAGATGGAAATGATCAATGATCCAGAAGAAGAAGAAAATATTCGATAGATTAAAAAAAGAAAATTTTCAACCATTCATGATGCTTTTTAGAGCTCGTTTTGAAAAAAAAAATGGTAAGTATTTTCAAGTCTTGTACAATAAAATCCTTTGCACTAAAAACACTACTCAAACACTGCAGAAATTCTGAATAGATTTTAATTTATTAGAATTCTAATGACATAGATACTGTAGGATTAACAAAAGAAATTTCAGCCATTTCTGCGCTTTTTTAGCAAAAAGGAACGTCCAAGAAAGGTGCTAAACTTAATAATACCCTTTCATCGTGCTCTTGAAAATACTGCCGACCACAGCCGGATGACCTAAGAGGTCAATTAAAAGATTTCCATCACGCAAAATCGTCTGAATGGTTTGACCGTTTCGGCGATGGATTATGAAACATGCATCTGACGGATAGATGGACAATTACACAATTTAGTCGCCGCCATTTTTTATCAACTGTGACTAATCATCATATTATATTATTTATATATATATGTGTGTGTGTGTGTGTGTGTGTGTGTGTGTAATTGATTGACAGTTAAAGAAATGTTCTGCATATTATTTACGTGAAGAATAAGAAATTGGAGGGTCACCCACATCTTGAAAGATCACGGACAATCGCATCCTTAATGGCATTTTGATGCAAAAAAAAAAAAAAAAAAAACACAGGAACGAAAAAACCACAATAAGAGGTACTTTCCCACTACGGGGGCGCCAGCAAAAAATCGCAAAAAAAAAAAAAAGTGTGGTAGAATTCTACATTATTTGGCGATTTTTCGCTGGCACGCATTTTTGTCGACGCCAAAAACCTCATCCCTCAAACGTCATGTTCTGACATGATAAATAAAAACATAAATAAAAAAATTAAAAAAATGCCCAAGTCCATAAATAAATGCATTTGCAGTTCTTAAATGGCAATAAACATGTAACATTTACATGGCGGATTTTCAGTCTAACTGAACTATAAAAGGCAGAAATCGTAAATTAAAGTTGCATAAACACGCGGACGGCTATACATAGTAAAATTTCCGCAACACATTCATAGGCACTTAAGTAATGCTTAGTAACTATTCGTTTAGTTTTGAAATGTTACTTAATTGAAATGAAGTCAAAGAAGGGAATTAAGAAATGACACAGTCAAAACTGAAAACACAAATCTTAGCGCTTGAGAAAAGGAAAAAAAAAACATTCTTTTTAATTTTAAAAAAAATAAGGGCAATTGATTTTTTAAACGATTGGCTAGCATCGACTGCTCTGAAAGATCGATTCGTCAAGAGATCTCAGAGCCGCGGCATTTCGATCATCGCGATCTGTTGGCATCCCGTTTTTTTGCCGTGCAGGTAGAACGGGCATCGGCCGAGAGGCGGCGAAACAACTGCGACAGAGCGAGCGGCGATTCGGAATCGGAGCAGACCGAAAAAATCGATCAAAATCTTCCAAGAATAAGTGGATCATCATGTGTTCCTTGGAATGGAAAAAGAAAAGGAAACAACCCGGCCATTCAGGAGGCAGCCAGCGCCCTCGGGCGGCAGTCGAGAGAACTTTAAAGGCCATTCATCCGCATTTGGAGTGAATGGAAACACTCAATTCCTCTGACAACAGATGACACTCGGAATCGGAGGCGAAGACCAGTTTTCGCTCATCCAGAGATTCAGACTCGGGTCACTTCTCCCGATTTCCGATGCATGTTTCGAAACATACTGCAAGCAAAAACAAAGGGACTCGTTTCAGTGCGAGTGCCCTTGCAAGAATTTTTTCTAACAATTTACAAATGGTTAAAATAAACAATAAAATATTTAATATTAAACATAATAATTCAGACGAGATTTCGCATTTACTTTTCAGTGCAAGAAGAGTCCATATTCTGATCGTCGAAAAAGATCGCTCCAAGTTCGAAAAATACAAAATTTTAGATTATACCTGTTTATGAAAAAGGGAATTTAAAAAAATATGAGTTGGAAGGATAAAATTTAGCGCATGGTTTTTAAATCATATATATTATATAATGGAATTTGAACAAAATTCATTTTCAGAAAGGCTGACCGGATGCATACGATTACGATAATTGCAAAATTTAAAGAGCTAGATATATAAAATTTGTATACAGGGTGATTCAAAACAACGTGGACAAACTTACAAGGTAGATCAGTCATACAGCAAGGATCAAAAATCACATAGGAACAGGGGTTCGCAACTGCGATCCGGAGCCGCTACAGGGCGTCTAGAATAATACATAACATAAAGAGAAGAAACGAAACCATTACCGATCATTTTATTGTTAATGACTCACTCACATGCGACTAGTGTCGAGCTTACAGGAAATGCTCAAAGTTTTTTCCAGATGCATCGAGACACCCCTGGCATCTACGTTGCATGGAACGGCGCACCTCCTCAAAATTACCAGGTGTTTCATAAACAAGGCATTTAAAAATCCCCATAAGAAAAAATCCAAGGGAGACAGATCTGATGATCGTGGTGGCCATGTGATCGGTCCACCGCGACCAATCCAGCCGCCAGGAAAAGTAGTCTGCAGATGTTTTCTGACGTCTGTGCTGAAATGTGCAGGAGCTCCGTCGTGTTGAAATCGAATGCGTCGACGAATAGGCATTGGAACATCATTCAGCATTTCTGGCAGAACCTCTTGCAAGAATGTTAGATAAATGGAATCGTTAAGTCTTTCTGGGAGAATGTACGGACTAAGTAAACAGTCTCCTACAATGCCAGCCCACACTTTAACGGAACATTTTCGTTGTTCGCCATGCGGACGTACAGCATGGGGGGGGGGGCATCCGCCCACGTATGCAGGTTGTGAAAGTTCATCACACCCTCTAATAAGAACGCAGCCTCATCCGTGTAGAGAACACTTGCTGCGAAGTTTCGGTCTGCAGAACTTTCTTGCAAAAACCACCGCGCAAAATCCATACGTTTGTTGTAGTCCCCCAGTTCCAGTGCCTGGACGCGTTGTAAATGATAAGGATGTAGTCCTTCGTCGTGTACGATGCGCCAAACGGTAGCTTGGGGGATATGGGTCTCCCGGGGTACAACTCGTGTACTTGTTGAAGGATTACTCTCCAGTTCTTGAAGAACCTTTTCTTCAGAATCAACTGTCCGAGTTGCTCGTAGACCAGTATCCAGCTTGTGCACGTCAAACGAGCCGGTTTCACACAATCGTCGATGCAGAGTGGCAAAGAATGAGCGGCCAGGCACATTTCTACCTGGATATTTCGCACGATACATTCGCAAGGCTTCTCGTCTATTACATTTGGCCATGTCGTAAATTAAGTGCATGTCAGCCATTTCGCGGTGTGTGTAAGTAGCCATGTTACGCCCAACACATCCACGGCTCGAATGAGGACAATCTCCGTTTGCTCAGGTCGTGTTTGTATCGCAACGCCCTCTCGTGGCTCTAGCGCCCTCTACAGGCGTTAGCGACCCTATGTTCGTATGAGAAGAAAAAGGCCTGCAAAAAAAATGCAAATTTGGGTTTCTGGTACTTGTGTCAGCCAACATACCACATGCACGGTCAAAATAACCGCCATACGAAGGGCTTAATAAAAATGTTCGATGGACGCCCAAATCGACATTTCACGGCTATTGTTCGTCCCTCGCGCCCTCACTCGGCGTCCACCGTTTTGTGCGGAAATGACGGAGCTTCTCGTCCTTCCCCCCAATTCATGAAGTGACGACAGGGAGTGGGTCGCGAGGGAGCGGGCATTTTCACCAACATCTGGACGCAGCATTCTCGATCCTCGCTTATTCGAAATTGGAACGGAGATATCATGAACTTTAGGCAATTAATCGCAAAAACCGAATTAAAGATTCAATCGGTGTTCTCTATCGGTGCGGATGGCGAGTCCTTTTTGGATGAGTTGCGATGAGTTCTTGGATCGATCTATCCTGATGTGCGCGCGGGAACAAGACGCCGGCTGAAAACTCATTGAAGATGACACGATTGTACTTAATACAAATTATCTCCCCCCCAAAAAAGTGCTTTTATTATTAAAAAAAAAAGCTGATCTCTGGAGAAAACTGAACGTGCTGAAAATGGAGTGCGTCCACTGTAGATTCGGTTTCCAAGTGAGTCGCAACGTCGAAATGAAATACTGAGGAGCCCTCCGTACCAAATCATTTGCAAAAGGATTGAACGTGAAAAAATTTTCAACACGGGTTTAGAGAAATGTTACATAAGATAGCTAATATAAATATTATATGTCTTATATTATCTTATACATATTTGATAGAAGTTTATAGAATTGTATTCAGAAAACATCTAAAATATAATTCAGAGACAAAAAAAAAAGATTAATCTGAAATCTGTAAGGCTTATTCCAATGCAACATGTCAGAACATCATTTCTTGAATGGCCAAGCACCACGTGCTCGTGCGAGTTAAATCACATTTTAATTCATTTTAATCGTTTCATCGAATGAGTCACTTTAGTATTGCAAATAAACCAAAAAACTTGTATTTATTGCATTTAATGTTTTAAAAAATATGATATTTCCCATTTATTTCATTTCAGATAATCATGTACTCAAAATGACATTTTTCTAGGTTTTATTGACAGCAGTCATTAACTTTTTTAAAAATCAGAGCTTCTGTAAATGCAATGGCAACACGTGGTTTTTTTATATGCTCGTGCAGATAATAAAATTTCAATTTTTCGCCTACGGATTTTTGTTAACGCCAAAAAACCTCATCCCCCAAACAACATCATGTTCTGACATGACAAAAGATTTAAACAGTAATGAAAAAGAATTAAAAGATATTCCGACATTTAAAAAAAATAATGATTAAAACACGGTGGGAACGTAAATATTCCGGATACTTCTTTCTGGGGAGTACAATTAAAGTGAGAATATTTGAATTTTTAAAGCTGAATAGGTACAGAGGGTGGCAAAAACTTATGTTCCCCCCACTATTCCATTATTCATTCCGTATTCGAAAGTAGAAAGTGTTGTTGCAACACTAGTAGGAAGTGAAGTCTTCGTCTATACTTATAATAAAGCTCAGTGTGTGTGTGTGTGTGTGTGTGTGTGTGTGTGTGTGTGTGTGTGTGTGTGTGCGCGAGCGCATGCATACTTGTGTGTGTTTGTGGGCGAATGTTAGCCCTGTATGGGCCGGACCATTTGTCCAACAACTACTAAATTTGGCACGTGTATACCTTGATGTCCGGGAATGTGCACCTCGGAGCTATTTTTCCGAACTTTTAAATTAGGATTTTATTTTGGCGGGGGGGGGTGAAAATATTACAGCAAAACAGTGATTTTTACATCATATTGTAGATTAAAAATTATCTTATTAATTATACTAATGTTTTAATCAACAAAATAAATTTCTAATTTTAATGAATTTTTAAAAAATTAGATTAATTATATTTTTTAACAATTTATTTCGCAGAATAAAAATAAAATTTAATTTGAAAGTGCACTTCACGTGTGAATGGAAAAAATTACCTTTTATTAACATGTTGCCATCATAATCATAAAAGAACAAATGAAAAAAATCAACTAGTATTCCAAATTAACCATATAAAAATGTTATTTTCAGTACGTTTTTGTAATAAATGAAATAAAAATAAAAATTTGCTATCGCAAATTTCAAGTCATCATTTAAGAGCATTATTAATTTTTAAATCATTGTTTGTCTTAATTTAAATTATAAACCAATAAAAATGGTACATATTTTTTCACCTCAAAATCAGTCGAGCTCCAAAACATTTGCCTTAAAACCATTCCTTTTTTCTCTCTCGAAAAGACGGTTTAAAATGGCATGGAATCACGTGACGTGACTATTATATAGCAAAATAGTTATTTTTTTTTAGAAAAACAATATATTTTCTCCACCCCAACTCCCTTTTTTGCCATCTCAAAATCTTCCGATCTCCAAAACTTTTTTTTTCTTTTCCGATAACAAGAAAATTGAAAATGAAAGTTTTAAAAAGTTATATTAGTTACGATACGTTTGTATGCATACACCTCTCGATACTTCACCTCGATGCCATATGCATAATTCCATTTTCTTCTTCGTGCTTCTTTGACGATCGTTTCTGAGCCCCTCATTTTTTGTCCAGACGGGAGAATCAGGGAGAGCACGGATATTCGAGCCAAGCAATAACTTTTTACTTCCGATAAGTCGCTTAATGTGACAACCAAATTCATCGCTTTCTAATAACCTTAAACGCAAAAACTGATATCTCGAAAGCGATTAATCGCCATTTTTCTGTCCGAGCATCATGCGGCTTCGAAAGCCACAAACCGAAACAGCATCCTGTTATTTTCTAAAAAACAAATACAAGACAATATTTTCTGTGATCGTTTACGATACATTCACAATATTTACATTATCAATTTATTTAATCAGTTTAATTTAAGGCAAATAAGTTAGAATGTACATCCTTCCGATTGAGGGCCAATACGTAAAACTTCAATGATGTTTAGATGCGTGAGCAAAAAGGGCCCAAAGGAAGTCGATTCATTGTATTTCACATGCATTATTGGGTCAATCGACTTTCCGACAAATTGAGAAGGCTCGGCGTTCCTCCAGAACTTCTGCTCCGTGAATCACGGAGCACCGCCACTCAACAAAGGCGGGAGACGAACGTCGCAAAGACGACGCCCCGATCAGCGCCCCGGGTCTCTCCAGGCTGATCGGCCGGAGACAACGAAAATGTCGACGGTCCTAAACTGCTTTATTCAAAACTTCACAAAGCAGATTTGATAGCAGAAGATAGAAACACTCCTTCGTTTAATTCAAAGTGTCAAGAATACTTCGCAGAATATGAATATATTAATAGATCGAAACAAAATGGAACGTTGTCATTAACGGCATTTAAATCCCTTTGAAAATGAAACAAAAACTGAATTTCTTGATGAGCCAGAAAATTTTGTTGAATAATTCTTGAGATATTGCATAAACTATAAAAGATATTCTTTAAAGCACGGGAGATTTAAATGCTGAGCGACTCTGTTTGGAGAATACATATTTAAAAAAGCATGCTTGGTTTCGGTAAAAAACGTTTTAATATTAATCACAGTTTCATCATTTCCACTTCAACCTAACGCAGATATTCTGCGGCAACGAGCTGAAGATTAGAGGGTGCGCAACACCCTAAGTCTTGGGATTCATGATGGTACGAGTGAAATATATGATTATCGAAATTTGAAGCTTTAAGAATAGTTCGATGAAAAAGTTATGAAAAAAAGGAGTTACATAAAATATTAACATTTTATCGATCATTAAGAATGGCGAACCAGATGGTCGCCAAAGGCGACTAGTATTTCCATAAAGCTAGCTTTTAAATATTTAATTTCCGCAAAGTAAACAAAGCACTCGAAGCACATCTTCAGATTACGTTCAATGGGTGCAAGAATTTCCTTAAACGTTCAAATCCAAAATTTTTAATGCAGCTTCGTAGTGATGCACACAGCAGGCATTTCACTTTTAACCGCTATTATTCTCGACCATTTTAAATTTAACTCATTTAAAAAAATGACTCAACCATTGAAACTACTTTATACTTTTATCAGCATAAATACCAATGTGCATTCTATTTCACTTGAATTCCTTTCAAAATAATATCTCTTTGTAAAAAAAGAAAATATGAATTACATAAATTAAAATGCGACACCAATAACCCAACTCCATCCAATGATGAAAATAATTTTTCAAAAAAGGCGAATTTCAAAAATCTGTCAGGATCGTGGCAAACGGCGACATTCAGTTCTACATTGCGGGCGCCGGCGGAATTTTTAGGCGACTCTCAACTGACTGACCCCTCCATTCGGCTGCTTGGGCGAGTTCTTTGCTCTCCTCCTCTGGAAACAGGGGATGATAGCCTTTGATGCTACAAATCCCGATCGCCAAATTCTTTCAAGTGGTTCATTTTCATAAAGCAAAAATTTGTTTTTATGCAGTTTGAATTCCAGTGCGTCACCGTTTAAAAGTAGATAATTGAGAGGGGGGGAAATACCGAAGCATTACATCTTCAGTTCTCCATGCCACAAATGGGAAGTAATAAGAACATCAAACAAGGAATAACCACCGGGAATTTGCATATAACGGCCTCCTTGAATCGAACGAGGAGTTCATGAAACTCGACAACGCACAGAGCCAAGGGGACGGAATCTGGCACGCCACTTCGGCATCAAAATTATTCAATATTGTTCCCTGCCTCCACAAATTTCTTAATTTATATTAATAGATGGGCATAATGGTGGGAGCTTTCCCTATTCAGTCTTGCAATTTCACTCGCCATGCGTTTTGATTCGACAACCGCTAACGTTCTACAAGAGAAGCAGATGTATATATATGTAAAAAAAAAAAAAAAAAAAACTCTTGATAAGAAGACACCTTAAATACACCTACAATCTGATCACAAATTTGGAAACGACCTGATTCATGGGGGAAATTTTATTTGCGCTTTGCTCGTTTGAGTCGTTTTTCTCTCCCCCCCCCCACTTGTAGGCAGAGAAAAAATACTGCCATCGCAACGAAATTCGACTTGCGAGATTTTAATGAACTTCTTTCGTTTCGGACTCACTGGGCAAGGAGAAATGCATTTTTGAAAGTGATTCGTCCGCCAGAGAGCCGCGAAGGGTCTTGAGCCGGACGCGCGAAATTCGGTGCGCGGTCCGCACTCGAGAGGCGCCCACTTCGGTGGAACGATGGCCGAAATTCAATCGAAAGCAGTTGGACGCCGTAAATGAAAAAAAAAAAAAAAAAAAAAAAAAAAAAAAACGAGAGAGCTAAGGGAACAAAAATTTGGTAGACATTTGTAGCAACCGAGACGGAGATCCGAATTCGTTTTTGAACCAAATCCGCACAAGGAGTTGACGGTCGGTCTGGTACCCAAAACGCATTTTGGATTTTCTTGACTACACTATGAGGCACAAAAGTCAAAATGTGCGACTAAAAAAAAAATTAATCTCCTCGTTAGGTTTATGGCTTGTCTGTACTTATAAGTGGAAGGAATGAGGGAATAATGCCTGAAGGAAGCAGCTTCCATTCGTTTTTAAATCGACCCGATCGAAACTGTGCAATCAAAAGATGAGCGCGTGATTGGAAAATGTAATCAAAACTCACGCCCACCTTTTACTCTTCCTTATTTTGAAATGCTTTTCACTTTCGCAAAACTGTAATGGTCCCGAGAGGGGGGGGGAGATCAAAAATTGCTTTCAAGACGAGTTTAAATGAAAAATTCAAAAACCTATTGATTGAAGGGTTAGAATTATTTGGTGCAAGAGCCCTTGACCATGCTGCACCCAATCATTTATATCTTAAGAGAGAGTCACAATCGTAAGTAGGACTCTAAAATTGAATGGGCATAAAACCAGTCAAATGTGAGGGATAATATAAATGCTGCGTAACGGATCAAATGAATGAACAGAACCTTTCCTTATCTTTACGACTTTTTTTTTCTATTAGAAACGTTTAGAAAAGAAATATGATGAAAGCTTTTAATATATATAATACAAACACAATTTTATTAGAGTACAACAAAGTGGGTTTTTTTTAAAAAAAATTTTATTTCGATCTTGATTCTGGAACTACTCCCACCCTGATTTGCCAAAAATAATTATGGAAGATTTCTCAATGGATTCTAATGATATAAATGAGTGGCATAGATTAAAGTACCCGTGGCTTTCCACCAAGAGAGCGTTATTCATTCAGTTCGGAAGCCTTGGCTGAATGCACCGAAAGAGTGGGCAGTTTTCTTCGTGAAAGGAGCCTGAGTTGGCAATTTACGGCTCCTTTCATTAATCTCCGCCACACTTACGGTATTAAAACATTGGCATCCATTTATAATAAAATTGAAACGTGGAATGTCTAGAAAACCCAAATGAATAAAATGAAAAACGAAATAATGATTCAAAGTATGACACAGAACTAACTGGGATGTTTTTTATATAAGATCATAAAAACCTACATTTTAAAAAAAATTAACATAATTGGAAACCAATTTGCTCACATCAGGTGAGATAAATGAAAAAATATGAGATAAATAAAATATTGGACGTTGAGAAGCAACACGTGGACATTCCAGAACACAAATGTAGAACAGTTACAAACTGAGCAAAGTGGTGCCGGTCCCTCGGCAGCAGATGTGGGTGGCCGAATGGTATACGACCAATCCACATTCTCACCTGGGGTATGAAATGGGATTCAAAAGCAGATAACTATTTTGAAAGCCTCGCCCAATTTTAGTGAAGAACTTACAAAAATATGCTAGTTCTTTCAAAAACCAGAAATTTTTTGGATCCTCTTGAACTGCTTTTTCCATGCATAGTTGAGACCATCATATCTATTAATCAAAAATTGTAGCTGCTCATTCTTGATTGGGACATTCAAATGAGGTCAAAACTAATCACGAAAACTACCGTAAGATTTTGAGTTAGTAAACACTACAATATCAGGCAACTAAACTCTCAATCTAAGATTCAAATTCATGGATTTTCAGATGCATCTCAATATGCCTATTCTTTGCATACAGTATGAGCAATGGAAGATAGTTTTAAATATTCAAACGTCAAAGTATCCAAAATTAAAGTGGACCCCGTAAATATGGCTTCAACTCCACGCACCTCTTTCAATTTGAATGAAAATGTTTAACAAATATGAAATTGAAATGTGCGAAATTGCAGAGGTTGTTCTAGAATGGCTTTCCTCTCATTCAAACAAATGAAAACGGTTTGCAACTAATTGGACGATACGGCCCCAAGCAAATAAAGACGGCATATCCCTTCCAAACAAACCGGCAGATGTTGCGCTGGGAGGATTAATTCCCAAATTATTTCCCGAATAGTTTTTGTGATGGGTTGACATTTGGATAACTTAAGTCTTCGAACAAATTCAGAATGGTCAGTGAAGTGATAAAACTTTAGAGAATGAATGGGGGAAAAGGGGAGGGCTTTTTCAGTAGAACTAACTAGGCCACTAACAGTGTTAACTTTATAAGTGATCTACACATAGGTGATACTTCCTTACAACATGCCGGACAGCTTATAGCTCGATGAAGCGCAATTCGACGCAGAATGAACTTAACATGTTGGAATTTTTCTGCAGAAATATTAAGCTAAACTACAATTACAGAACATCCATAATTGCAAAAGTGTTGAAGGGACAGGATTTTGTGCTCAAATTGACCTCTCCATTATGTCCCATAAATATTTGATACGATTGGTGGCGGCGATCTAGAAGGTCAAATCCTAAGCTGGAACTATTTAGAATGTTCTTCAAATGGATAGCGAACAGTTGTGACCCTGTGATGAGGCCCATTTCCTTCATAAAAATTCCTACGTTGCGACAAGAGGTCCGTGAATGGCTGCAAATGGTCTCCAAGTAACAGAACATAATCACCTTCAGTCAAAGATCGATTCAGTTAGATCAGAGGACCCAGAAATTCAGTCTATTCCATGCAAAAAAGTCTATTGCGTCCACACCATTCAAAAGCCGCCACTGTTCGCACAGTGTCTTGTTGGCAACTCGGGTCCATGGACTAGTAGCGCCTGCACCCCATTCGAACCTTACCATCAGTTTTTATCAATGGAAATCCTAATTCACCTGCCAAGTCAAGCTTTTCCCGTGGTCTAAAGTCCAAACGATAGGATCACGAATCCAGGAGGGAAGCTGCAAGGCGTGTCGTTATATTAGTAAAAGCATTCGAGTCGGTTAATGTCAAAAATCCGTCGCACTTCCCTAAAGGATACGTCCATTGTAAGTTTCACATAGATTAATGCGGTTATTGCACTGAGTGCTGCCTGTCTGTTGACACTGACAATTCCAGGCACATGCCGCCGGTTTCACCATTATGCGCAGGCGATCAATCACTGCGCTGTCCGTTGTGGGTGGTCATGACTAAAATATGCATTCTCGCTCATTCTTGACAGTATGGATTTTGGAATGTTGGATTCCCAAACAATTTCCGAAATGTCCTATGGATCTATTTCCAATTATCATTTCCCGTTCAAAATTGTTAAATCTCGTCGTGTAGTCATAATCACGTCAGAAACTTTATCACACAAATCATTCAAGTGAAAAGAAAGCCCTGTCAATGCACTTCTTATTTATACAACTCGTACGCAATACGATTATTATCTGAGTACTTGCACAATGTTATCATATGACTTTTGCAGCCTACATGTGCATGTTATAACCATATGTCTTGCATTCTTCGTTTTCTAAGACAGTTAAAAAGGAATTATCCATTGAAATACATCTAAACAGATCATTCCTCAATCCAGAAAGAATAAAATATGATCAAAGAGCGCGTTTCACGCATGTTCAGAAAGGATCTATTCTGGTAACAGTTTGTTCAAAAACAAGCTTTCCCGAACAAAGCGAGGTTTCGCTACTCTTTTTAGACCCATTTCTCATTGACGGAAATGCTTTGCAGTCTGTTTGGAAAATTCTTTATGGCATCAATCTAAATACGCTAAAGTAACACCTATGAGCCCTGCATCTAAGTGCATATGTGCCCTTCTAACAAAACAACCAATTTACAAAATGCTGCAAACAATGTCGCGTTGTTTATTTGCATATTGGCAGAACCCAGCAATATATTGTACGACAAATATATTGGGTAGTTTGCATTTTATTTCTTTAAAAAAAGCTCATTAAAGGCGTGATCAGAGTCCGTCGCTTACACTCGATTGGGAGATGCACACAAAAGGAACAGCCAAGGGGAAACCTGTCACATTCACAATAACGGGGATCCTTTGACCACCGATTTCGAATGAGGACTGGAGTGGAACCACGCTGAGTCGTGTCCACTGCTGACTACGAGGGCTGCCGAAAAGCTGAAACCACTACGGGGATGCAGAAGAGGTTCCGTGCGCGAAGTGGATACACTTCCTTGCGATAACAGTACTAACTTGAAAGGTGGCAAAATATGCTGGATAACTCCCAATCGTTCTTACTGCACACTACTTGTGTGCCAATTAAAAATCAGCTTCATATTTTTCTGGATTATTGATGCAGACTGAAGTCGAATCAATGAATCTAAGCGAAGACACTGCATGAGTAAGAGGGATATTCAGCGCTAACTCAAATCGAAAGTTGCATCCATTCTCTCCCACTGACAGCGAACACGGCCAATGGCGATTCTCAAGTTCCACACTGAGGATGCATAGGTTAGTCCGCCAGACACCGCTGCTCTGGATGGAATGTCCCTGACATCTGGAGGGAAGCTCACCCAGAAAAAAAAATAAAGAGGATTCTGGAAGGCCTGGAGTCGGGAATGGAGAATCTCTCGGGGAAACTTGCAAGTCGGTGATGCGGTTCCAGTGAACAAGGGCAACGTGCCCGATGCACGAGTGAAGTCTAAAAAGTGCTACCAGAGAAGAACTGTGTCGCAAGAGGGGACACAGTAAAAATAGCTACATTCTGAGTGAAGCATCCAGTTATGTTACTTCTTAAAATTCAGCTGATCAAGAATAATTTTTGATAGGAGTTGGAGAATGTTTGGCCCCGCGAAACTGCATCTTTCATTTATCATTGCGGTTTCACTTCCTCTCCTCCTATTTATAATTCGGAGAATTTTCATTCTCTAATTAGAAGCGTTTCAGTTTCCGATTCAGCTCACATGTATATCGAAAACATATTTTTGGAACTCCGTATTATTAATTTAAAATCTTCTTGCTTCATTTTTGATAATTTAATAGCTGTAAACAAATTGCTATAATTATGATTTAAATAAAAATGTTTTTGCGTTTCCCGAGGATTTATTTCACGTCCAAGGATTGATGAAGGCGCATGACCATATCAAAAGCAGAATGGGCATATCGTAAATGCAATAGGGTCATACTAGACATATTAAGAAATGCGGTCCTGAAAAAGATTGAATTAGTGCATCGCATCTCATAGCATGAATTGAGATCAGAAGTATATCCTGTGAGCAACGGTGACTTAAACATGGCAGAATATATCCTCTTCCGGAAATCGGTCCAAGACGAAATACAGAATATCTCCAAAGATCGATAATCCGCAAAAGAGGAATATCCTGTAACGTCTTAAAATGGTATTTCCGGCGCAAATTAAGGGCAGAATAAACGTCCCCGGTGCCATTTCTGTTTTAATTACTGAAAATCGACTCTTCTTAATTTCAGTTTTCAAAAAAAAAAAAAAAAAGCAGCTATTGGCCAATTCTATTCAAATGCAAGCCACTTAAGGCGAGCATTGTTTCTCCGGGATAACGCCCTCAAGTTTTCAATTAAAATATTTTGTACGAATTCATCTCAATAACTTCTCCAGCAAAATATTTTCAAGCCTTGCATTTAGTAATCAAATGACTCGCGCCATTGAAAGAGAGTCGGACGATGTTCCCTTCCCCGTTTGTGCACCGCTCTCAGTTTCTGCCAGCTCTCGCGAAATCTCATCTTTCCACTGAAGTAGGAGCAATCAAACTGCAACGAATGCAAGAGCTTTTCTAGTTGACGCCAAATGGGCACAGTAGAGAAAACAGAATCATTTAGCATTGAAGTCTCATGTGCAATACGGAATATTAATTCTTATAATGAATGCAATATGTCAAAATTATTAAATAAAAAAATTCTTTTATTCATCATAAAAGCAGTTTTTAATTTTAATTGAATTTTTAAATCCCGTAAATAATGACGTTTCTATTTCAGTCCATGAGTGTATAGCTCGAAAAAATCTGATGCATAAACTGTACATAATCTTTCGGTTTAAATTCATGACTTTAAATTTATATTTATTACTTTAACTTTACTTAAATATTATTTATTACACCAACTTTTAAATTTATATTTAAAAAAAAGACCGCACTCCTTTACTGCGATTCAATGGAACCGAGTTATGAAGTTTTGAAAGCTATCATTTTAGGAACAATCTACTCTCCATAATTTAGGCTTGTCAGCTTTGGGGGAGCTGACCGTGACGGAGTCGCCTAAAATCGCGCGTTCTCATAAAACACTATTGTTCAAATTTTCATAACTCACTGAATTTCAGTCGCAATCCAGCAGACCTCTCTCCTTATTTAAAATGATTTTGCCTCGAAAATATCTCACTAAATGTGATTCATGGAACTGAGGGTCTGCACAAAAATACAAAATCCACCATTCCTCGGAGCATGATTCGAACTGCCTTCAAGCATTCTTCACTCGATTCAGCTCCTCTTTCTCATTGGATAAACACACAGGTCTGATGCCGACTATTCGGAACGCGGGTCTCGGGACTCGATCGGAGTGGACATCCTGCACCACGTCTGCCTTCAATGCCGCAGAAATATTCAACTAATAGATTATGAATATTTTTAATGATCACAGTAAACATTCTCTTGCTAGAAAATATCCGATTTCCTCTCAGAAACGGACACTTTTTTAAAAAAAAGTTAGAATTGTAGTGAAAATTAACTTTTTTTTTTTAATTTGACCTTTTGCCCATGTGATGGCAGAGCGTTGATTTCCGCAATAGGTTCGTGCGGGTTAAATTATATTTGTATTTTGTGTGAGATAAATTTTAATTAAAAATATACTTAAAACATTTTTTTTAAAAAAATTGGTTAAAAATATATATTTAACTTAAAAATTTAATATAACTGAAAAAATATTTTTTGCAATTTTCAGTTGATGTAAAAATCATTTTTGTACTGTGATTTCTTTGAAGACTATTACGGAAAACGTAACTAATTATATATATATATAATATTAGAATCTTAGAAATATTAGAATCTTTGAAAAGCTAATTTTTTAAGCCTTAACTTGATGCAAAATTCAATTTTATATTGCAATATTTTCGGAAGTCATAGCGAAAAAATGTCAAAATTTCGCTTATTTTTTAATTAATTAAAATTTAAAAAAAAAGAGCTCCGAGGTGCACATTCCCGGCTCCCAAGGTATACAAGTCCCTAATTTGGAATCTGTAGGTCAAACGGTCTGGCCTGTACACCGAAAACACACACACACACATTGTGCTTTATTATAAGTAAAGATAAAGGCTATTCCACGAATCTTAGCGTCAACAGACATCAGTAGTGTCCATCCATCCCGGTATAATTCTCAGAAAAAAAAAACACCTTTTTTACGCTAAGATGACTTTGCAGAAGAAAAATCGCAAAATAATTACAAATTTTTCAACGTCCCCATATTGTATACGAACAAAAGGGAATTTAAAATATTTTGCTATATTTTTTATTAAATAAAATACACACATGCCCATAAATTAAGAATAATTCAAATTCAGGAAAAGAATAAAAATTGCGATTTTTTTTTTTTTTTTTTTTTTTTTTTTTTTTTTTTTT